>CM050169.1:31268260-31275760 GCA_027410445.1 Discoglossus pictus
TATGAGGAGAAAGCTCTAATGACTTGAAAACTATAGTGTCCTTGGTAACAGCAAGCTTTAGCAGCACTACTGCAGACACTTGCATGTAGTTCTTCACAACTCCGCAGTAAGCAGTGTACTGTAGTTACTTCAGTGACCTTACGGCTTGCCCAATGTGCCCTTAGCAGCAGGGAAGCAGACTCTATTGATTCCAACTGTGCAGCCTGTCTTCTTGCAATTACTGCTCACTTTACAAATGGAAACCTGCCTAGAGGTTTTCTTGCTGTTCCTGGTCACCTCCAGCCTTCATCCCATATCAAGGCTTGTAGTGCTGGTTCACTGGAGCAGGAGAAGACATTAATGGAAAGTGCTGACAAATGACAACGAGAGAGAACTTGAGAGAGATGGACCAAAAAGTCAAGAGTGCGGAGTAAAAAGGGGGGGGCACAAAGTGTGAAGAAGCTGCAAATATGAGACATGCAAATCTTCTCAGAGGGTTGGCTGTTGAACAGTTGCTGAGGATGTTGTGCTCACAATGACTCAGTGGGGGAGGCTGACACAAGGGACAGTAAACACCCACCGGAGAGTTCCCCTCGATTCATTCAGTGCTGTGCTGCATAACAGCTTTTGTTGTGAGCGCAGGCACAGGGAATGAACCGAGCCACTGAAACAGCGAGCACGCTGAGAAAGTAGAAAGAAATCCAACGAGGAAAATCGGATCCTTGCTGATGTGACATGTTGGGACCGTCTTTGACAAAGCAGCAGTGGCAAGAGACAGTCATCCGCTTTGGGTCAGGATCGCACATTTAATTAAGTCATATGTAGCTCGTCCTTGTGCATAAAGGCATGCTTGCATGGTATCACTGCTGCAGCAGCTTGCTATCTGAGGAATCAGGAATTTAAAGGCTTATGAATGAAAGGAAATGCAGCATAACTAAATCAATGCAGGCTAAGTGACTTGAGCCTATGAATAAATTATTAATTTAGGTTTGTAGAGGAATCCCTTTGGTAAAGTAAGCATAAGATCACTCGATAAAACAGCTGAGTTTTTTTTTCCTGTTTTTAGTGCAAATACTTACCCCCCATTTTTCACTTCTTATATTTTATCCTTATATTTCAAAATTCGACACACTTTTTGTAGCTTATATTCTGTACGTATATTGAAAATGACAAAATTATATTTATATAAAAGATGAAAAAACTCAGTCTTAATTATTTAAATTTTACATTAATGATAATTATTTTAGTACCACTTTTCTGATAATACAATAAAGTGTTATAAATTATATTTTTTTAAATAAATGTATTTTTATTTGGTATGTATCCATTATATAGCCATATCCCTTTGGGAACCTTATATTGCATTATACATTCTCTTATTGCATATATTACCAAAAAAGGGGGGGGGGGGAGTTGGTGGCTCTAGGTGTAGACTTTTTTGTAATGAACCATTAATAGGTTTAAAAAAGTATATATTCAATATACTAAAGCAGCAAAGAATATTCTGAGTATATTGCAAAGAGTGGCTTTAATATGATTCATACACCCCATCACCAGGTGCACAGTTTACCTACAGGCAAAATGTAAAGATATGCATGGATGGCTTACCATGTATAATGAATTATTCGCCTCTTTGCACACAACCTCTAAACATTGAGGTTCTTTTGCTTTATTCTTATCCTGAAATAAAAAAAATAAAATAAAAAAATGGATTAGATTTTTTTTTCATATGCTGTGTTACTATGCGTCATGATTAAGGAAAAATCTACCCACTGTAATTTTTGGATCTATATTTAGTTGTGTTCATTTACTAATTTTAGACTAATTTTGCTGCACACTGGACAATATTCCATTCAGCTGTATGAATACGCAATTAATTAGTGGGTAAACTGCAAATATTCCGAACACAGAAAGGTTATGCCTACTTGCTTGATAAAATTAGTGTTGTAGGATTTCTTGGAATTAAATCAATTAGACATACTGAAAATATCTAAAAATGAAAAGGTTGATATTTTATTACACGGTACGTAAAATCGTGCTAGTACATGGATGAATGGGTTGGCGATTTCGACCTTAGTGAGTGTGTAACGTGTGGTCTGTAATTACCAATGTTCATCAGAACCTTTCCAATGCAGGACGGGTCATTGACTCCGATTCCGGCATCGACGGCATTACATCTTTGCAGCATTAGTTCAAATATATCATTTTTTTAGTCGTGTTCTAATATGTACAAATACACGTCTTAATGTGAATTTTAATCTTCTTAACAGTATGCAGTCTTTACACTGTATTATATACATAAGCATACACACCAATAATATTACAAGCATATAGCGTACATCACAAAGACGAGCTGTGGTCTGGAAGGAGATTGCGGAAAAAAATTGAGCAACTCTTTTGGTCTGAATCTCAGATATAAGCACTTGAAGCACTGCTCAAGACATATTTTTACAGTATGCTATTTTGATGATTTTTACTTAGTAACAACATTTTTTTTTAATTAAATAAAGACTTTTCTTTAGAAGATTTCGGATTTAATTTTGCTTTACTTCACACTGGTGGGATCTTGGATGCAGGTAAGATTCTAATGGGAAGGGCTGCCATAATGATGTGGATTAAATGGAAGTGGAATTTAGGATCATCTGTCGATATATCACTACAGCAAATAAAGCAATGGACACTCACAATAAATTATAATAACAAATAAAAATGAATAAATGAAACTAAAGGTTTTTAAAAAAAAAGTCTTACTTTTCTTTTTTATTATTAAGGCTAGTTCTTCAAAAGTGCATACTATAAATATGACTTCTGCAATCCGGTTCTTGTGGATCAATTCAATGTGCTGGAGGACTATTTAAGCCAGACTTTTTTTTATTAGACAGAACACGCAGACTAGTTGGGCCTTTTAGGACTTATCTGCAGTCAAAACCATGTTTACACTCTGTAAAAAAATGTAATTATAATCTAAACAACCTTAAATGTACTAATGGGACCCAAACCCCCAATTTAACATAATGCTCTTTTGAATATATAAAATAATCTAGAATAAATAATGGCCAAAACACTTTAGAAAGTTAAGAAAAAATGTATCCAGTGTTGGGCAGCTTGGGGGCTTCCTGGGACGCTTTCTTATCAGTTTGTTTATTTAGTTTGAGAAGTAGGTGCAAATCCTAGAAAGTGATCATAAACGTTCAGCGCTGAATTTTACAGTGCTTATTATCATTACTATTCTCAACATTAAAAGAAGTTAATTGATTTTGTCTCCACTTCCCATTTCCCAAGATAATGAATTTACAGATAACAATGGACCTGTGAAAGGCAATATATTAAAGACTGGGTTAGTGATTACTTTATGTTTTACATTTCTTCTTATATATTCTAGTTGTTTAAATAGGCACATAAGTCAAATAGACTGCTTTGAAGAACAACATTTAAAAAAAGTCACCATATTTCTCAAATGTGAAAGAAAATAAAAAAAAATAACTCAGCCTCTAGTCATGGCCAGATTACCCATTAGGCCAACTAGGCAGCCGCACAGGGGCGCCACTTCTTAAAAAGATGGTTCCTGGCTTTAAAAAAATGAAATGTTGCAGTTCATAGACTGGCTACTAACCACCAACAACAAGACAATTACAACAAGAAAGGGAACTTACATGTACAGAAAAGGCAAAAATGGGTCCGTGCATACCTTGTGTACTCACTCGCAGGGGCTCCTCCACTTCACTGCCTAGGGGCTTCTATCTGCACAACGGCAATCTGCCATCTGAGACTGCCAGTGTCTTATTGTAAAGCTCATTAGTTTACTAAAATGCAACCTCTTAAGAAAGTTGCAGACATAAAGAGACGAGAGAAGAGAATTGAACCCTGCAGTAAAGAATTGCATTTGAAATATAGAAAATATAAATTGTGTTTATTTATTTATTTTGCTATATAAAAACATTGTGCCCACGGCAAGTTTTAATCTTTTAAAGGATAATATACAAAAAATTGACCACTGAGGTCCTTTTAATGAGCTCAATGAATAAGTCCTGACACAATATCATTGAGTGGATTTCAACCTTTAAGATCATGGGACCGGCCGGCTGGTTGCCTTCCAATGCTCACGGGGGCTGTCATGATAGCCAGAACATTTTGAACAGGGTGATACTACATGTGACACTTTCATGTACTGTAATTTGAACCAAGTACAAAGGGTGAGATTTAAGCCCTCTATCACATACTTTGAATATTAAATATGTATTTATTAAGCTAGAAAAATTAAGTATATTACTGGTATTTTATTGTTTTTATTATACAAAGGTTCACCAAAGGATATTAAATTAGGGTATCAAATTAAAAAGACAGAAAAGACCATGTTACTGGACTCTCGGTGTAGTTTTGTACTGATTCTACCTATTAGCTGCAAATAAGTTCCTCAATAATGCATCTATAATTGTGACTAATGGAAAGTGATATGTTAGACTCTTATCATTCCTCTAGATTAGTGGTGAGCAACAAGCAGCCCAAGGGTCACATGCGGCCCTAAGGTACTTCCAAAGTGCCCCATATCCTATTGAGTGGTACAGCATGTCCCTCTTCAACAATACCTAGTCCATTACATTTTTCTAAAACTAGCAAATTACCCATTGTACTTCTAAATACTTTACCTGATTACCTGTACTTCTATGACCAATTAAAACCTTTCCTACAGAAATATTACCAGTTTCCTTTGGGTAAAATAAAAGGTTTAAGGCATTGTAAGGCCCTTCTAGGGACTCAAGGTTTGCATATGAGGCCCTTGAAGAGAAATAGGTTGCCAATCATAGCTAGGTTCTGAGGACCAGTAGATAAGTCTGAGGGATCAGCATTGGTCCTTGGACTGGCCGTTGAGAACCACTGGTATCAGTATAAGATACATTAAAACTAGTTAGAGTGAGTGTCAAAGTGTGCACTAAAATATAAATGGTATATCATTGATGTAGATGAATGGCATGCTTTTATAGGCACATCTATTACATTCTCTAACATTTGCACTGTTTATGCCTAGTATTTTTATAACAATGTATAAAGTATATAGTATTATAGAAAGTAAAAATATCCTATGATCACATAATTCGCTAAAGCTTTTAAAGTATCTTCTTCTAGAAAGAAAGTGCACATAATGTTCTGTTGTGTTTCAAGAATAAAGTACAGCAATTTTATTTTCTTTCCATGCTCAGAAACATGAAATAAAACATACATTAGTTAGATGCTTTATGTTGTGTGCATTTTACATGTGGTTGCTATAGAACTTTATGTGCTAGATGGGCAGTATTGATTTGTGTTTAATTATCCATCATATTTGCTTTATGGCCTCCAAGGCCAACAGTGAAAATGCTGGTAGTAACGACTCTCGAACAGACCTACTTAGATGTTGTTCATTCTCAGATTGAGTGCCTCTGATGCTGTTTTTGGTTATGTAAATGACTCTTGGAGATTTTTGTTACCCTAAGGGTGATAAAGGGCTCCAAACCTGGACTTCTTTCTTGCTGTGACTTAGGGATTCCAGCTACACCCATCAGATGAGGCTAACACCTATGTCTGGACTTTGCTGTTTCGCCTCTTCAGGGTAGAATTGCCTGATATTTCAGGGTTGGGTCGCTGATATTGAGTGAGACCAGACTGATATACCGAGGATATTTCTCACTGTGAAGGGTACAAGTGAGCTAAAAGATGGTGCTCTCTAAGCATGTTACCAGGCCTCTAGAGCTAACCTACTAACATGTTGTCCGTTCTCAAATTGAGGACCTCTGACTCCTATATTTGTTTTAGCATCAACTTTCTCTCCAACCCACCAAACCCCTAAAAAAAAAGTAAAACCTTGACCCAACCACGCAAAGTTATCAAATCTTCTTCTGTCTGCTGTCATCTCCAGGTATACTCTGAAAGGTCCCCTTCTTTCCGCTCAAGACCTACACATTTGCTCCTCTATAATTACCTCCTCCCACTAACAAGGTGTCTTGTGCATTGCTCCCACCCTTTCAAGCTCAGTACCTCGCTCTTCCAGACTCTCCCATAGATTTCAGAGCTTGAAAGCAGTGGTTCTCAACAGTGGTTCCTAAGGCTGGTTACCAACACTTGTTATAGATTTTTGAGCAACGTTTTTGCAGTTAAAATTTCCTCTAAAACTAAATGAAAATGTAGTATGTCACACATAGCATCACTCTAGCACTTGAAGGAAACCAACCGGTCTTTGCATCAAACCAGTTGAGTCACTGCTATAAGAAACCACTGTATAATTAATAAAAAAAATAAAAAAAATAGAAATATATAGATGTTGATACCTCTGATTGTCCCTGGAATCGTCCACAATACTTTGGTCGAAGCTGACTGTGCGAGAGAAGCATTTTTTATTTCTGCAGGAGTAGGGTTTGCAGTTATTCCTGCAGGTTATTGATTTTGAGCCTATATGAGGGGAAGGGGATAGTTGTTCATTTCTAAAAGCTTCAATTAAACAAAAAAGTATTTATTTGCTCTCTTTCTCCACACCCCCACACAATAGAGAGCATAATCATATGCCATGAGACTCCAAATTATCAGGAAGTATTGAGGCCAGACAAGATGGTACCTTCAGTACAGATTCTTCCAAAATGAAAATGTCTCCAAAAAGGTTTTTATGCTCAGTTTACATAGCTGCTACTGTTAGTTTGTTAAATACTTCATAAGCATAGACATTGTTCCTAAAGTACTGTTGTCCTTTAAGCGTAAAAACTCCACCACTCCTTCTGTATCAGTTGTCAACCATCTCCTTTAGGATGTAAGCTCTTACGAGCAAGGACTGCTGCTCCTCTATGAACATTGTTAAATCACGCTGTTATGTTATACATACTGCATTCAACATTGATGCTTTATAAATTAATAATATTATTATTATGATAATAACAACAAAAACAACATCAACAACAGTAATAGTTATCTATAACTAGCTACTTGCTTGCCCATCACAAATGACTGGATAATATTTTATTTTTCTCTCCTAACCCCCTGTCTCTTTCCCCCACCCTGTGTCACTTCCCGCCCCTCCTTTGTCTCTTCCCTCCCTCTCCCTCCCTAGTGTCTCTTCCCCTTCCCTCTCCCTCCCCTGTGTCTCCTTCCCCTCATCTCCCTCATCTATGTCTCCTTCCCCCCTCCCTCCCCTGTGTCTCCTTCCCCCATTTCCCTCCCTGTGTCTCCTTTCTCCCTCTTCCTCCCCTGTGTCAACTTCCCCTTATCTCCCTCTCCTGTGTCTCTTCCCCCTCACCCTCCCCCATGTATCCTTCACCCCATCTTCCTCCACTGTGTCTCCTTCCCCCATCTGTCTACCCTGTGTCTCTTTTCCCCCTCCCTCCCCTGTGTCTCCTCCCCCCATTTCCCTCCCTGTGTCTCCTTTCTCCCTCTTCCTCCCCTGTGTAAACTTCCCCTCATCTCCCTCCCCTGTGTCTCTTCTCCCTCACCCTCCCCCATGTCTCCTTCACCCCATCTCCCTCCCCTGTGTCCCCTTCCCCCTCTCTCCCTCCCCTGTGT
>CM050169.1:31280760-31375760 GCA_027410445.1 Discoglossus pictus
CATTTTACAACAATAACTGCAAACTAATAACATTAACATTACAAAATGCGGAACTACACAGGGTAAAAATGGTTTAACCTAGCGCACGCAGCCTATTTACACTACACACATTGCTGACACTTACACCTCAGCTCACCAACAGTGAAAATATACATTGTATGCGGTAGGGACATCAAAACAGATTGTTAGTTCTTCAGCATATTACTTCCTGCATATATTAATAGGAAAACTATATTAATTTATAACTTTACAAAATAATTATTTAACATCAAAAAATACATACACAGGGAAAAATAAATAAAAAACATAACAGAATCACAATAAGCACTAAAGGCGCTAAGCGCATGCCTCACAAGAAGCGCCAACAGTGTTTAGAGGACCACAACTACACCAGGGGAGAGACTCACAATGCAAGCCAAAAGGCCATCAGAGCAAACCTTGCAATGAGCGCCAAAGGAGCTCTCATAACCAAATATACACCAACCAAGATGCTCACAATGAGCGCCGAAGGTACTCACACAACCAAAATACTTACTTTGTGTACCAAACAGCATTACCTGCCTTACAATTCTATTGCCTTCATTTTTTGACAGGCAAGTTGCTAGTATATATATATATATATATATATATATATACACACATATTTGTGTTCACATTTAGATATCTAAACTTAAGTGAAAAACTTTTTTTTTATCTGAATCTCAAGACATACAGTTTTTGCACTGTGGGAAACAGGGGTAGGACATGTGAATCAGCCCACAATGCATGTTGACTCTTTAATCACTCTTTAATCCAAAACATGGTTCCTTTTAGCATATGTCTGCTTTTATAACACAGCTTTCAAGCATAGCATACCATGGATTTGCATTTGCTGGAGTTAGGGGACATACCCAATCTTAATGGATCTCTTATCTGTAGACATACCAGTATGTACTATTCATTTTCTATAGGTGGATGGCTTCTATCACTCTTTTGGGCACAATATGTTAAATGATGTTGTGGTATATAAAATTGCGTAAAGACTAAGATCATACTCAAGAAAAATATATATAAATAAAAAAATGTTGCTGCTGCTGGTCCCTGGAGGATAATGACTGACTGTCCACTGGTTTTATAATAACACAAAAATGTAAAGGAATATGGAAGGTTTCTGAATTTTACAAGGTATATACCTTATATATTCGAGTATAAGCCGACCCCAGTATAAGCCAAGGCACCTATTTTGCCACAAAATACTGGGTAAAATGAGTGACTCGAGTATAAGCTGAGGGTGGGAAATGTGCTGTCCCCTGTGTCCCTCTTGTGCCCTCTGTGTCCCCCTCTTGTGTCCCCCTCTCTCTCCTGTGTCTCTTCTCCCCTCTCCCTTCCCTGTGTCTCTTTACCCCCCTCCCTTCCCTGTGTCTCTCCCCCCCCTCCTCATTCTCAACCTCCCTCCTCAACCCCACTCCTCATCCTCAACCTCCCTCCTCATCATCCCTCCTCATCCTCAACCTCCCTTCTCAACCCCTCATCCTCAACCCCCTCCTCCTCAACCCCCTCCTCAACCTCCCTCCTCAATCTCCCTCCTCAACCTCCCTCCTCAACCCCCCATCCTTATCCTCAACCCCTCCCATCCTCAACCCCCTCCTCAACCTCAACCCCCTCCTCACCCCCCCACCTCATCCTCAACCCCCCTCCTCATCCTCAACCCCCTCCTCAACCTCCCTCCTCATCCTCAGCCCCCCTCCTCATCCTCAACCCCCCTCCTCATCCGCAACCCCCCTCCTCATCCTCAACCCCCTCCTCATCCTCAATCCCCTCCTCAACCCCCCTCCTTAACCTCAACCCCCCCATCCTCAACCCCCTTCCTCATCCTCCCTCCTCAACCTCCCTCCTCATCCTCAACCTCCCTCCTCAACCTCCCTCCTCAAACCCTCTCCTGAACCTCAACCCCCCCATCCTCAACCTTCCGTCCTCAACCGTCTCCTCAACCTCCCTCCTCATCCTCAACCCCCCTCATTCAAACGCCCCCTCATTCTACCCCTCTAAATACCCCCCCCCCCTCCCTTTCCCCTCACTTACCTGCATCTGAAGCTCCTGCTCCGGCCTCCGGCACCCGGTATATGCTAATGCCGTGACGTCACATGCGCTCCACGTCAAGACGCCGGAAGGAGCAGAGGCCCTAGCAGGAGCTTCAGATGCAGGTCAGGGGAAAGGGAGAGGGGGGTATTTAGAGGGGTAAAATGGGGGGGGGGGGGGGGGTTAGAATGAGGGGGGGTTAAGAATGAGGAGGGGGGTTGAGGATGAGGAGGGTGGAGGGAAAGAAACACGTGGGGGTTAGAGAGACACGGGGGGTAGAGAGACTTGGGGGGGTTAGAGAGACACGGGGGGGTTAGAGAGACACGGGGGGGAAAGTGACTCGAGTATAAGCCTTAAAAAAGGGCTGAAAAACTCGGCTTATACTCAAGTATATGCGGTAATATACATGTGTATCTATTTACTTTTATGTACTTTATTTTATTAAGAAGTGTTACTGCAAAATCACGCAAATCATACCTGTTTGAGTCAGCCATCTGCAACTCATGCAGCTCATGAAGACACAGATTCTGAAGTACAATGTTTCAAATTAGCCAGTCATGATTCTCTCTCAGAAGTATGTTGCAGAGAGATGGTCTGTGATTGGTTAGTATGAGACACTACACCGCACGTACAGCTGTATATTCATGACCTTCAGAGGGCAAACTCAAGCAGGCATTATTTCTTTGTTTTAGGCAGAAAAAAAACAGAGCTTATAAGCGCATCTTAATAAATAAATAAATTACATAAAAGTAAATAGATACACAGTTATGTTATATACCAAGTAAATCCAGAAACCTTCCATATCCCTTTAAAATAATTGTGAGATGTGACCAGAGCAGATCACAGAATTCCTCTATTCTTATGGGACGTCTTGAGAGTTTATATTATAAACACGTTTACGAGCAAGGCCTTTGCTGTTTGCTTTGTAACTGTGCAAAGTTCAGCGGATATTAGAGGCGCCATAAACCGATATAAGGAAAATGTTAATGTGTTATTTGTATGTTTGGTGAGGAATATCGCCAGTTACCTGATATGACCAAAAACAGATACAATAGCTCTGCGGGTGGTAAAAGTCGTATAGTCATAAACATCAGCAGTTACAGCAAGAAATGGGGGCTCATCCTAAATGAAAAAAACAAAAATAACCACACTGGTCTTTTTAAAGGATCGCTATGGCACCATTTAAAATATTTTATTATTTTAACAGACTTGATAATCATCTATATGACATAGCTTATTTTACTGTTTGATTAAGCTGCTTTCTCAGTACCATGTGTCCCATTGAAATCACTGGCACCTTCGAACTGCCATATTTACCACTGCAGCAACTGAAAGCTTCCTCCACATTGAATGTCTTCTATCACCTTTTGTAAGATGTAAAGCATGCTCTCCCAGCCACAGACAGAGTCCACTAAATACTAAATGTGAGATTTCATCTAAAACTATTTTATGTCAATGACATATATAATTATTAAACAGCAAACGTATATTATTTCATAAACTACAGTGGTCCTTTAAGAAGAGGAAAATAGATAGTTTCTATTTTTTTCTTTATAGGAGCCAAATTTCATTTCTGGGGACATCTATATTTATAATATTAGAATATTAGGTGATCAAAATCTGACTAATCGTGCTACCTGACATACTAATTTAATAATTACTATAATTATATATATATAGGCTGACCCCGGGTTACAAACAATCCGACTTACCAACAACCCCTTCTTAAGAATGGGCTACCAAGGCTTTTTGTATGAGTTTTTTTTATGTTGAATTAGAAGACAGGACACATTCGTTTCTGTAAGTTATTATTACAGCACAGAGGTATTATTATTACACTGTATTATTAGTACCACATATGAGCCACTATAGAATTATTATTATTACTATTAATCAGGAATACAACTTACATGCAGATTCCACTTATGAACGTTCTCAGGAACGGACCTTGTCCTTAACGCGTATACTACCTGTGTATATATATATATATATATATATATATATATATATATATATATATAAATATATATATATATATATATATATATATATATATAAAACATAAATATCTCATATATAGTTGTCGTACTGCGAGTTGTCGCCACATGCGCGTCACGTCATTAGCATTGGCCGGTCCCGACTCAGCCGGAAGGAGCGCGGGGGAGCAGCTGCTGATGGAAGGTAAGTGAGGGGAAAGGAAGAGGGGGAGGTAATTAGAGGGGTAAAGTGAGGAGGGGGGTTGAGGATGAGGAGGGGGGTTGAGGATGAGGAGGGGGGTTGAGGAGGGGGGTTTCGGATGAGGAGGGGGGTTGAGGAAGGGGGATGAGGGAGGATGAGGAAGGGGGATGAGGAGGGGGGTTGAGGAGAGAGGATGAGGAGGGGGGTTGAGGAGAGAGGTTGAGGAGGGGGTTGAGGATAAGGAGGGGGGTTGAGGAAGGGGGTTGAGGATGAGGAGGGGGGTTGAGGATGAGGAGGGGGTTGAGGATGAGGAGGGGGTTGAGAAGGGGGGTTATGGAGGGGGGTTGAGGGGGGAGGATGAGGAGGGAGGATGAGGAGGGGGGTTGAGGAGGGGGGTTCAGGAGGGGTGATGAGGAGGGAGGATGAGGAGGGAGGTTGAGGAGGGGTGTTGAGGAGCGTGATAAGGGAGGGGGAGGGAAAGAGACACGAGGGAGAGGGGGGAAAGAGACACAGGCAAGGGAGAGGGGGGATGAGACACAGGGGAAGGAGGAGGGGAAAGAGAGACAGGGGAGAGACAGGCGGGACACAGGGGGCACAAGAGGGACACAGGGGGCAGCACATTTCCCACCCTCGGGTTATACTCGAGTCGGCTTATGCTCGAGTATACACACAGGTATGTTCGGCTGGAGTGTGCCCAGGGAATGTAACGCCAACAGTGCACTGGATACGTCACTCATGCCTCTCTGCTTGCAGGTAACAGTGAATTACAGAGGCATACAGAGGATGAAATCTAGGTGCCAGTAAGCATTTTGTGACATGACAACCTGGCTCCTGGAAAGTGTTGAGCTCTGACAATTTTTTTTTTTTTTTTTAAAGTACAGTATTCCATGTTTCTGTTTTCTTGAGAGTTCTGGTTGCTTGAGTTCCAGTTAACTGAGAGTCTACTGTTTATATATATATATATATACATATAAACTGCTTTCAATATCCCAAATCAATTATCTAGTGCACATATTTTAACAACAACCAATTGCAGTTACATATACTTATTTTGTGTACCTGTATGTATCGGTTCAATTATGAGACTACAACGTCTCTTTGATTTTAAATGTCTATTACATACAGAATGTACAAGCATGTACTTTATTGATTCAAGCAAAATATTCAGTCACAAAATATCAATAAATCATCTGCCATTGAATAATCTTTAATATGAGGTAGGTACACTCAAATCCACAAAAATACACAGATGTTGCACACTAGCTTTGAAGTTTAGTTTGTACATCTGCATATTACAGATCAAGTTATGACACAAATCTGGAACATTATAGAGATGTTGATGGAAAAGCTTTCATTGCATTACACTCTAATACATCTTGCTAAGTGGAACTGCTGCTTTAAAGTGACTGCCCTAACAATACATTAGAAACCTAATCTAATTCAAAGAAGTCAATTATCTTCATCTCTATAAAAATCCTTTGCAGAGCTCACTGGCAGAGTCATAATGGCTGTGTAAATGAGGCCAGCTTGTGTACTTTATCTTTAATAGATAAAAGGGACAAAAGGTTCAATGCTGTCAAGCATCTGCCACATTTTCACCAGGCTGGACAAAAAAACATCAATTATCCTGAACTTCTACTCCTCCTCCAAGACCAAAAAGCAGAAGGTAAAACTGGGATTAAAAGTCATTCTTAAAAGATCCCACTAACTAAAAAGGTTTCCCAGTTATTGCCAAAAGTAGAAAATATAATTATAATTGATTGTTACTGATGATATTTAATGGAAGTGTTAAATAATTGTACTTGAATCTGGGCATTTTAATCATACATAACATCAATACGGGACCTCCCCCACTCTAAAGTCCTGAAACTTAATGTACCTTCATATTCTCTATCCCCAATGGGGCTTGCCCAAAGATCCTTTCGCTATCCCTCATGGGGGTTACTGTAGACACCTATGCTATTATATAATCTACCGCATAAAAGTCCCTATGGACTACCTATTTCCATGTTTTTTCCTACGGGCCCTCAGGGAACCTAATATTATCCACTTATTAGGGTCGTATCTAACTTTTTGGGCGACTGCCTAGTTGGCCTAATGGGTAATCCGGCCATGCTTAACATGGGCATCCCCATGAAACCATAACATACTACCATAGGGTACCTATAGACTCCTATGACACCTAAAATAAATAGGGTTTCCAATGGACCATAAGGCTTGCTACCATGGGCATCCCCATGAAACCATAGCATACTACCATAGGGTACCTATAGACCCCTATGACACCTAAAATAAATACGGTTTCCAATGGACCCTAAGGCTAACTCCCCATAATAGCAAATGTAAAATATAGAAATCAATACTCAGAATTAAGTATTTGAATGTTAGGACTCTGATATAGGTTACTCAGTAACCAATCAGTGAAAGTTAATACACCTTGTCGTGTGAACTTCAATGAAGCTGTAAGCTATACCATGTAGGGTCACCAAACATGGGCAGGTCATAGCAGAGATGTCACTGAAGAAACTGGCAACCCACTCCAGCATCTTTGCCAAGAAAACCATATGGATACGCACAACCAGAAACACAGACAGACGTGCCTGGCGTGCTGCGTCCATATGGTCACAGCGAGTCGGTCATGACTGAAGGACTGAACAACAACAACAAACTTCAGATCACTCACAAAAATACTTTGCCAACTCATATATGTTTAAATCTGATAGAAAATATGAAACTACAAATATGAAACTACAAACCCCCAAAAATCCAATTAAAACCTGACATTAAGGTCACACAATGTACACTGAGAACAGTATTGTTATTATATAGCAAAACACGCTGTTACCATGGCCTGGGTTTGTTCTGAATGTGATATTTAGATATAAATATATGCACAGCAGGGCATCACCCTGCCAACTGCCTTTTGTACAGCTCTGGAGATTATGTGTAAAAATAAATAATTTAAAGTGGATTCCTACTCTCAACATAAAGCACGTTGGCATGCTTATTATCTTTTATTTATAAAGTTACAGCATATTCAAAATGAGAATTTAGCAAAAGCACATGTAACTGGGTTCTATAGATGGCTCTAGGCAAGACAAATAGTATCCTACAAAAGCATCACTTCTCTAATGTTGATTAATATATACGGACTAGGAAATTGCCCGTCAAAAATGACGGGATTAAAATTGTAAGGCTTGCAATGCTGTTTGCCACACAATGCGAGGATATAGTGCCTCTTCGGCGCTCATTGGGAGCCACTTCCCCTGTGTAATTTACAGGCACCGCGAGGAGTACCTTTGGCGCTCATCTCGAGCCCTGCGGCGCTCATTGTGAGCCTCTGCCCCTGTGTATTTTAGGGGTCTCATGATGATTGTTACTACTTTGGGTTAAGAGTTAGTGCCTTGGGTTAAGTGTTACTGGCTTGGATTAAGTGTTACTGTCTTGCGTTAAGCGTTACTTGTTTAATCTTGTTTTTTACGTCTTTCGTACTGGCTTCGTCATGCTTACGTTTTTTCAGGCAGCCATTTTTTCTCTCGCTTGGTCGATTTTCTTTCTTGAAAAAACGTTAAATATGCCTCAAATTAACTTGCAACCTCACTCATAGGCTCCCTGTCTCTCCCCTTGTGCTATGTGTGAGTGTGTAAGTTAATTTGAGGCATATTTGCTGTTTTTAGCAGGTCTTTCATGTTCCTTGGTTCAGCAGTTAAAGTCGTGATTTTCCGAGGCCAACAGTCCATCAACATTCTTTATTTCCTAAGTCCTACGGGCCGTAATTTTGTGCACCGCGCCTACTGGCCTCGCCATTGCAGCCTAAGTCCAGCGTGCTTCAACTGCTCACTTTGCGAAGCTCGCAATGCAATGAGCGCCTAAGTCCCGAAGCATTACCAACATCATAAGCAGATTCACAACTATTATAGTGATATTGATGCATTACATTTGCAAAACAATTATTGATAATAAAGAGATACATTTAGCATTATTTCCTAAAATCATGAAAATTGCATTTTCTGCACAAAATGAATTCCGTCTTTCAACTAAATTATGAGGTCAAAGTAAATTAACTCTTAAAGTGAGATGGAATACAAAATATTTCTATCATGCATTTAAAAGAGCATGCTTTAAAGAGAGCAGATGTTGCCTCTGGCATGCACAGAACATACAGTTAGTTGTATGTAGGTCTCACTGGCAGACAAGTATGACTAATACACCTATGCACCTAACTGCACAGTGCCTGATAAATAAAAGCCTGCCGCATTCAAATCAGGTTATTCCGCTCTAGGAACTTTTTAATTTTCCTCTGCTCACCTGTATAGGGACTTGAGTGATCTCCATAACGCAACGTCTATTGCACGTGACACAGCTAGTAGCTTCTTATTGGTGCACATGCTCACGTGCTTCATCTACTCCTTGCTTCCTGACCCTGAAATCCGAATTTATGCTCTGTAACACAATAAAAGGATTACAAAGGATAAAGAAATATTCAAATGTAGAGGCTATTATTAGTGCTGGAATATGTCAATAATCCACAGAGTGGATTTACATTAAGTTCTGTTACATTTAATGAAATCCAGTTACGCAATTATTTCAGTTCACCAACAGACTGATAATTAGTTCTGCACAGATTACTTGTATTGATTACCCAAATCACCTGCTGTAGAATTAGTATGTGATGATTAATTACATTTGCTGAAAGATGTGTATTAGTAAATGTCATGTTATAAGAGGGTACGGAATGCCATATTAGTTGTAAATTATGCTCAAATACACCTTAATATAACAATTACGCCTCCACCATATCCAAATATTGGCTCTATCCCGTTGTGTATGCGCAAGAAATCGGCAGCCCTGACAGCTGCAGTGCCAGCAAGTAGCCACTAGATGGTGCCGTCATGTTTCAGGAAAGGCCTACAATTATTCCCCCCTCCGACGTGGCTTAACTCGATGGCGCTCAATCGACAGCGAGGGCATCGCTATGTTCGGCGTGGGGATGGCCTTGGGCACGCCTCTCATAGCTCAAGGCCTCTTCTGTCGGCAAGCCTTATATGCAATGTGGAGCAGTATTCCAAAAATCCCAAAAATAGCGATTGGTGGCGGCACTGCTGCTGCCAATGTTTTGCGTAGGGGAAGAGGGAAAGGTCACAAATATGAATTCTGCTTATATTTAAAGGACCACTGTAATGGTCAAGCTTTCTCTGTAGGGGGTGGGGGATTCATTATACACAGCAAGGACTGTGGTGGGTTTTGTAGAAACCTGCATCCATTTTAGACACTTTTACAAACTGTGTACCATAGCTAATTTTCCATAATCTTTTAGAATAACGAAAACAACTTAGGGTGACAGAATACCTTTACAAGATATAACATTTGGGCCATTTCAGTGGCCTTTAGATTGGATAATTGTTTTGCGGTATGTCAGTACAGAGCCTGAATCATACTGAAAAACAAAAAAATAATTTCTGATTATATTGCCATTGTAAAACTGCAAATATGGTTGTGACATGTATGCAGTAATTATTCAGCAAAATCAAAAGTCATATTCCACCAATTACATAGTTCATAAGGCTGGATACAAATGTAGATTGGGCAGTGCTCTTTTAAAGGACATTTACTTCACTATAAGTGCTCTTCATGGTGTGAGAGAGCACAAGATTCTATGTTAAAGTGATCTATTTTTTTTTTAAACTACATTAATAACAGCTACAAATCTGCAGTCTTAGGTCTGTTCCATCTGCCGACACCAAGCGGTGCAAGCTCCATGAACACAAGATTTATGTTTTTTCTCTGCATACAGGAATGTAATCAGCCATCAGTTAAACCACAAGTAACATATTTAGAAGCTTCCAGCAGTCATTTCCAAGCACAGATGAATTTGGGAAGGGTTAACGCTCTTTATAATTCTGCTCTCTGCGCTGAGCTCTTGCTGTCAGTCAGCCTGGGGAACTTGCCAGAGTCAAACGAGACACTTCATTTATGATCTTTTCTGCGAAAAAGGCACCTATTTCAAAAGTATTTCAACATGTTTTTAGGAGAACTTTACAGTAGTGTGCTCCAAGTTGCGCTGAATAAACTGGTCCTTTAAGGAGAAATATAATACATTTCTAAATTGCTTATTTATTTAATTATTTTTGTTTAATTTTTACATTTTCTAGCTGCATTTATATTCTAATGAGGATGCATTACAGGGTGCAAAATATATGAATACTTCAGCAGCAATATTTTTATTCAAATATTTGTGGCTAGTATTTGCTTATGTTGATGGCATTGGATTTGTTTCATTTACAGATGTATTTATATCGGAATTGATTCACTTTTAAGGACTACTGCAGTTCAAGGAAAAATACACTTGTGTATCAAGTATGCACCAAACTAACAATATTAGTAGCTATGTAAGATATGGACATAAAGCATTTTTGGGGAAATCTGATTTTTTGGTGTTTTTTCGGCTTAATTATACTCTGAGTCAGAATTAAAGTTTTCACACATTTGTTTAATTGCCAAATGGTACTTTAAGCATTAAAGCATGAAAATTAGGGATTTAGGGGTTTATCACCATCCTGAGAATCATTATTTCATTTAATGGGAATCCTATCATTACCTCATTAGTATGACAGAGATCCACATGAAACAATGTGACAAATGACACACACGTATTAGGTACACATGTACAAAGATATACACATTTTAAGCTGAACACATACACTATATCAACTATAATATTTGTGGTACGTGTGTAGCGCTCCATGGGAGTGTACACACTTACCACTTCCTAAGTCTGTACAGAGCTGCGCGCTCTGTACGGATGCTGCGAGTGCAGGGGAGAGGGGGGAGGAAGACACAGGGGAGAGGGGGAGGAAGACACAGAGGGGAGGGGGAAGGAAGACACAGGAGAGGGGGGAGGAAGACACAGGAGAGGGGGGAGGAGGACACAGGAGAGGGGGGGAGGAAGACACAGGGGAGAGAGGGAGGAAGAGATACAGAAGGGAATGGGGGGAAGAAACACAGGGAGGGGAGAGGAGGGGAAGAGACACAGGGGAGAGAGGGGAAGAGCCACGGGAAGGGGACACAGGGAAGGGGAGAGGGAGAAGAGACCAAGGGGAGGGAAGGGGGGAGAGACAAAGGGGAGGGGAGATTGAGAAAGAGACATGGGGAGGGGAGAGGGGGAGAGAGACACAGGGGTGGACGGAAGAGACACATGGGAGAGGGGGGAAGAGACACACGGGGAGACACAGGGGAGGGGAGAGGGGGGAAGAGACGTGGGGAGAGACAGGGGTGGGGGAAAGAGGCACAGAGCAGAGGAAGAGACACAAAGGAGGGAAGCGGGAGAGACACATGGGAGGGGGAGAAGACACCAAGGACAGGGAAGGGGGGAGTGACACAGGGGAGGGGAGAGGGAGAAAGAGACATAGGGGAGGGGAGAGGGGGGGGGGAGAGACACAGGGGTGGAGGGAAGAGACACATGGGAGAGGGTGGGAGAGGCACAGGGGAGGGGAGAGGGGGGAAGAGACAGGGAGGAGACAGGGGTGGGGGAAAGAGACACAGAGGAGAGGAAGAGACACAAAGGAGGGAAGGGGGAGAGACACAGGGGAGGGAAGGGGGAGATATACAGGGGAGGGGAGAGGGAGAAAGAGACACAGGGGAGGGGAGATGGGGGAAGAGACACAGGGGAGAGAGGGGAAGAGACACAGGGGGAGACACAGGGGAGGGAAGGGGGAGAAGAGATACAGGGGAGGGAAGGGGGAGAGACACAAAGGAGGGGAGAGGGAGAAAGAGACACAGGGGAGGGGAGAGGGGGGAAGAGACACAGGGGAGAGAGGGTAAGAGACACGGGGGAGACACAGAGGAGGGGAGAGGGGGTAAGAGAAGCAGGGGGAGACAGGATGGGGGGAAGAGACACAGAGGAGAGGAAGAGACACAAAGGAGGGAGACAGGGATGGGGGAAGAGACACAGAGGAGAGGAAGAGACACAAAGGAGGGAAGGGGGAAAGACACAGGGGAGGGGAGAGGGAGAAAGAGACACAGGGGAGAGGAAGAAAGAGACAGGGGAGGGATGGGGGAGAGTCACAGGGGAGGGAAGGGGAGAAGAGACATGGGGGAGGGGAGGGGGGAGAGACACAGGGGAGGGGGTTTGGGAACAATTAAGGCACCAATGTAGTTCCACTTTTTTCTCTATGTTTCCTTGAATAAATAGACAGAATATGAAAAAACAGACCCCTTTTTTACATATTTTCACTTTTATATGCAATTATTCTTTATAACAGGGTTCCATATTCTTTACTGGGTTGCTTCATTTCAAATAGTCTTAATGAAAGCATTGATAGCTTTACCTGACACATTTCCATTGTCTCCTCACACCCAAGGAAGTAGATGAGTGGATATTATAATGGAAGTTTCCACTGCAACATATATAAAGTAATAAGTTGATATAGAAACATGGATTTGACAGCAGATAAGGGGAGACACAGGGGAGGGGAGAGGGGGGAAGAGACATGGGGAGAGACAGGGGTGGGGGAAAGAGACACAGAGCAGAGGAAGAGACACAAAGGAGGGAAGCGGGAGAGACACAGGGGAGGGGGAGAAGAGACCAAGGACAGGGAACGCGGGAGTGACACAGGGGAGGGGAGAGGGAGAAAGAGACATAGGGGAGGGGAGAGGGGGCGAAGAGACACAGGGGTGGAGGGAAGAGACATATGGGAGAGAGTGGGAGAGACACATGGGAGGGGAGAGGGGGGCAGAGACAGGGAGGAGACAGGGGTGGGGGAAAGAGACACAGAGGAGAGGAAGAGACACAAAGGAGGGAAGGGGGAGAGACACAGGGGAGGGAAGGGGGAGAAGAGACACAGGGGAGGGAAGGGGGAGAGACACAGGGGAGGGGAGAGGGAGAAAGAGACATAGGGGAGGGGAGAGGGGGGGAAGAGACACAGGGGAGAGAGGGGAAGAGACACGGGGGGAGACACAGAGGAGGGGAGAGGGGGGAAGAGAAGCAGGAGGAGACAGGATGGGGGGAAGAGACACAGAGGAGAGGAAGAGACACAAAGGAGGGAGACAGGGATGGGGGGAAGAGACACAGAGGAGAGGAAGAGACACAAAGGAGGGAGGGGGAAAGACACAGGGGAGGGGAGAGGGAGAAAGAGACACAGGGGAGAGGAAGAAAGAGACAGGGGAGGAATGGGGGAGAGACACAGGGGAGGAAAGGGGAGAAGAGACACAGGGGAGGGGAGGGGGGAGAGACACAGGGGAGGGGGTTTGGGAACAATTAAGGCACCAATGTAGTTCCATTTTTTTCTCTATGTTTCCTTGAATAAATGAAACCTAATAATGTGCAAATGTTGACAGAATATGAAAAAACAGACCCCTTTTTTACATATTTTCACTTTTATATGCAATTATTCTTTATAACAGGGTTCCATATTCTTTACTGGGTTGCTTCATTTCAAATAGTCTTAATGAAAGCATTGATAGCTTTACCTGACACATTTCCATTGTCTCCTCACACCCGAGGAAGTAGATGAGTGGATATTATAATGGAAGTTTCCACTGCAACATATATAAAGTAATAAGTTGATATAGAAACATGGATTTGACAGCAGATAAGGGGAGACACAGGGGAGGGGAGAGGGGGGAAGAGACATGGGGAGAGACAGGGGTGGGGGAAAGAGACACAGAGCAGAGGAAGAGACACAAAGGAGGGAAGCGGGAGAGACACAGGGGCGGGGGAGAAGAGACCAAGGACAGGGAACAGGGGAATGACACAGGGGAGGGGAGAGGGAGAAAGAGACATAGGGGAGGGGAGAGGGGGGGAGAGACACAGGGGATGGGAGAGGGGGGAAGAGACAGGGAGGAGACAGTGGTGGGGGAAAGAGACAGAGAGGAGAGGAAGAGACACAAAGGAAGGAAGGGGGAGAGACACAGGGGAGGGAAGGGGGAGAAGAGACACCGGGGAGAGAAGGGGGAGAGACACAGAGGAGGGGAGAGGGAGAAAGAGACACAGGGGAGGGGAGAGGGGGAAGAGACACAGGGGAGAGAGGGGAAGAGACACGGGGGGGAGACACAGGGGAGGGAAGGGGGAGAAGAGACACAGGGGAGGGAAGGGGGAGAGACACAGGGGAGGGGAGAGGGAGAAAGAGACACAGGGGAGGGGAGAGGGGGGGAAGAGACACAGGGGAGAGAGGGGAAGAGACACGGGGGGAGACACAGAGGAGGGGAGAGGGGGAAGAGAAGCAGGAGGAGACAGGATGGGGGAAAGAGACACAGAGGAGAGGAAGAGACACAAAGGAGGGAGACAGGGATGGGGGGAAGAGACACAGAGGAGAGGAAGAGACACAAAGGAGGGAAGGGGGAAAGACACAGGGGAGGGGAGAGGGAGAAAGAGACACAGGGGAGAGGAAGAAAGAGACAGGGGAGGGATGGGGGAGAGACACAGGGGAGGGAAGCGGAGAAGAGACACAGGAGAGGGGAGGGGGGAGAGACACAGGGGAGGGGGTTTGGGAACAATTAAGGCATTAATGTAGTTCCATTTTTTTCTCTATGTTTCCTTGAATAAATAAAACCTAATAATGTGCAAATGTTGACAGAATATGAAAAAACAGACCCTTTTTTTACATATTTTCACTTTTATATGCAATTATTCTTTACAGCAGGGTTCCATATTCTTTACTGGGCTGCTTCATTTCAGATAGTCTTAATGAAAGCATTGATAGCTTTACCTGACACATTTCAATTGTCTCCTCACACCCGAGGAAGTAGATGAGTGGATATTATAATGGAAGTTTCCACTGCAACATATATAAAGTAATAAGTTGATATAGAAACATGGATTTGACAGCAGATAAGAACCAATAAAGTCAATCATACTATTTACATAAAGTCTTATGCATATCTCAGGCTTGTTTAAATTCTTAAAAGTGTATGTAACCCTACAACCTCCACTAAAACCATATTATTTTGTGCCAATCTAAATTAATTCAAGTGTAGTTCTTCAAAAGTATATGTTATAAATATATGGCTACAAATGGCTATCCTTTATATATATGGCTATATGGCTACAATGCCTATACTTTATATTTATGGCTATATGGCTACACTGGCTTTCCTTTATATATTTGGCGGTGTGGCTACAGTGGTTATTCTTATATACAGGCTGAGATCCCGCTCCATGCTGATGATAGCCAGTAAGCTTGAAACAGCTGTACATGGATTGGATACTCGGCCTGTGTTTATTCCAACCTTGGCTTTGCATTAAAGCTGTGTAATACAGCATGCATAAGCTTAAAGGAAGCCATGTTTGATAATGGCTACGGAATGAAGAGCGAGGCATCTGTGACCATATTTGTGTGTCCCAGCTCCACTTCCCAGAATGCAGTGTAATAACTGTTTTTCTCGGAACTCTGAGCTGGAAGCAGTTTTTTTTTACTTGCTTAAGACATTCAGATGTGAACACAGATGTACTTTTTATTTACTATAGCTATATGGCTACAGTGGTTATCCTTTATATTTATGGCTATATGGCTACAGTGGCTATCCTTTATATTTATACTAGCGAATTGCCCGTCAAAAAATGACGGCAATGAAATTGTAAGGTAGCTAAATTAGTAAATGAATATAGTGTACCTATTTTGAAGCATTGTGATGAAGAGCTGGCAATCTGTGTTGATGTTGCTGCAGCATTAGTGGTGTGGAGCTGCTGTGTAAGCATGCTGAATGTGTGCACTGTGTGGTATGAATATCCGTAGGTGGTTTGTGGCGTTTTGCGAGTTTCTTGTGGTGTTTTGCGAGTTTGTTGTGTTGTTTTGCGAGTTTAAAGTGCCGTAGCCTCGTTTTCGTTTTGTTCGGCAGCCATTTTTTCTGTCGCTTAGATTTTTTTTTAGTCTCAAAAGTCTTTTATTTCAAATAAAATCGAGGTGTAAGTTGCATTTTTGAGGTCCTGGGTGCTCCCTCTTGGTGTAGGTAAGGTTTTTATGTATGTGCTGTGTGTATGTATTGTGTTTTAAATGTTTGTATGTCGGCGTGTTGCGTCCGATGTTTGCGAGGTCGTAATGTGTGGTAACGTGTTTCGTAGGTTGTTTGCGTTCCTCGTAAAATTTAGCGAGTGTCGTAATTTGTGTGTCGTGTTTTTTGAGTAGCGACGTGAAGTTTGCGAGGGTTTGAGGCCCTTGCCCAGTGACCTCGCCAGCAACTGAGTCCCTCGCTTCGCGAGGGGCCTCAGTTGCTGGCATGGAGCGCCTTCGGCGCTCCATGCCAGCAACTGAGGCCCTTGCCCAGTGACCTCGCCAGCAACTGAGGCCCTCGCTTCGCGAGGGGCCTCAGTTGCTGACATGGAGCGCCTTCGGCGCTCCATGCCAGCAACTGAGGCCCATGCCCAGTGACCTTGCCAGCAACTGAGGCCCTTGCCCAGTGACCTCGCTGCGCGAGGGCCGCGGGCTCGCTACGCGAGCTCGCAAGCGTGAGCAACGACTCGTACGCTCACAACTATATATGTGATATATATGGCTACAATGCCTATCCTTTATATTTATGGCTATATGGCTACAGTGGCTATCCTTTATATATATATATATATATATAAATATATATATATATATATATATATATATATATATATATTTATATATATGGCTACAGTTCCAATCCTTTATATTTATAGCTATATGTCTACAGTGCCTATCCTTTATATTTCTGGCTATATGGTTACAGTGGCTATCCTTTATATATATTACTATATGGCTACAGTTACTATCCTTTAAATATATATATATATATATATATTTATATATATATATATATATATATATATATATATATATATATATACAGCTATATGGCTACAGTAGATATCCTTTTTATATATATGGCTGTATGGCTACAGTGGCTATCCTTTATATATATTACTATATGGCTACAGTTACTATCCTATACACACATATATATATATATATATATATATATATATATATATATATATATATATATATATATATATATACACAGTTATATGGCTACAGTAGATATCCTTTATATATATGGTTGTATGGCTACAGTGGCTATCATATATATATACATGGCTATCCTTTATATATATGGCTTTATGGCTACAGTGGCAATTATTTTATATATATATATTGCTATATGGCTACAGTGGATATGCTTTATATATACATGGCTATATGGCTACAGTGGCAATTATTTTATATTATATATATATATATATATATATATATATATATATATATATATATATATATATATATATATATTGCTATATGGCTACAGTGGATATGCTTTATATATATATATATATATATATATATATATATATATATGGCTATCCTGTTAATAGACTGGTGCAGATGGGCCTAATCTTATTATGAATACCTTTGTCTTATTCTGCCATTTTTGTCTATTTTATGTAGTTTATTTACTACACGTAAATACAAATGTCTAACCACATAAATCCCCTTTCTTTTTTAGACCCCACTTACCATTTTTCTTATTGATGACGCAGTTCAGCCCTCCATGTGTCTGGGTGCATAGCAACTCGGAGCGCCCTCTACTGATGAGGAGATGTCATTGCCTTTATTATGTGTCACAATATGTCTCCTCATACCATGTGGGGAAAGAATACACCAACTGTGACTAACCCAAGGAAATACCTTTTTTGACATTGAAATAAAACTTAAATATTAATAAATATGATTTATACAGTTGTATCCAGTGTCTTTTTTGTTTGCTACAGAAACATGGGTACAAATTATATTTTCTATTCACTTCACAATTAATTTGTTTAGAATAAATAAGAAAATGTTACGAACAAAAGCAAAATGTCGGGTTTCTAGATTAATAAATTATATATTTATAAACAGAAGCAGCAAGTGCAGTTGGCAATTATTTATCAAAACTTACAGGACCATTTTTAAACAGATTTTAGTTAAAAAGTCTTAAACACATTTTTGGGGGGGAGACAGGTTTTTTAGCTTGTTGTAGACATTCAAATGTGAACACAGATGTGCTATTTATTTACTGTATGGTGGAGGGCTTCAATCGCTCTTTTGCCCACCATAAATTAAATTATTGTTGTGGTGAACAACCTACTCATAAGATCCACAACCCAAACTGGGATCCCGCTCCATGCTGATGATAGCCAGTAATGTTAAAACGGCTGTACATGGGTGGGATTCCTAGCTTGTGTATAATCCAACCCTAGCTTTGTTCAAAAATGTTTTTACAGCGGGCATATGCTTAAGGAAGCCATGTTTGATAGGGTTATGGATTACAAGAGCAAAGCCTTTGTGGAAACATTTGCATGGCCCTGCCAAGGTTCCCAAAATGCAGTGTAATAACTGTATTTCTCTGAATTCTGTGCACGAAAACATGTTTTTTAACTTGTTTTAGACATTCAAATGTGAACACAGTACTATTTATTTACTATATATATACATATAGACCCTCCAGATTCGTACACTCTCAAGCCTCAGTAATTGCTGCTCCTTTTACTTTGCTTGAGTATTTTAGTTATCATTACTACCGTATATACTCTAGTATAAGCCGAGTTTTTCAGCCCTTTTTTTAAAGCTAAAAAGGGCCCCTTCGGCTTATACTCGAGTCACTCCCCCTAGTGTCTCTCTAACCCCCCCCCATGTCTCTCTACCGCCCTGTGTCTCTCTAACCCCCCGTGTCTCTCCAACCCCCCCGTGTCTCTCTAACCCCCCCGTGTCTCTCTACCCCCTCTGTGTCTCTTTCCCTCCCCCTCCTCATACTCAACCCCCCTCCTCCTCATCAACCCCCTCCACAACCCCCTCCTCACTTTCTCCCCTCTAAATATCTCTTCCTCACTTACACATACGCGCCGGGGTCAAGACGGAGCAGAGGCCAGAGAAGAAGCAGGTAAGTGAGGGGGAGGTATTTAGAGGGGAGAAAGTGAGGAGGGGGTTGAGGAGGGGGTTGATGAGGAGGAGGGAGGTTGAGGAGGGGGGTTGAGGTTGAGGGGGGGTGAGGAGGGGGATGAGGATGGTGGGGTTGAGGAGGGGGGTTGAGGATGGGGGGTTGAGGAGGGGGTTGATGAGGTGGAGGGAGGTTGAGGTTATGGAGGGGGTTGAGGTTGAGGGGGCGGGTGAGGAGGGGGTTGATGAGGAGGAGGGAGGTTGAGGAGGGGGGTTGAGGTTGTGGGGGTGTGAGGAGGGGGATGAGGATGGGGGGTTGAGGATGGGGGTTGAGGATGGGGGTTGAGGAGGGGGTTGATGAGGAGGAGGGGGGTTGATGAGGAGGAGGGAGGTTGGGGTTGAGGAGGGGGGTTGAGTGGGGGTGAGGAGGGGGTTGATGAGGAGGGAGGTTGAGGAGGGGGGTTGAGGTTGAGGGGGGGTGAGGAGGGGGATGAGGATGGGGGGTTGAGGATGAGGATGGGGGGTTGAGGATGAGGATGGGGGGGTTGAGGATGAGGATGGGGGGTTGAGGATGGGGGGTTGAGGAGGGGGTTGATGTTGAGGATGGGGGGGTTGAGGATGAGGATGGGGGGTTGAGGGGGGAGGATGAGGATGGGTGTTGAGGGGGGAGGATGAGGATGGGGGGTTGATGAGTGAGGTTGAGGGAGGGTTGAGGATGAGGAGGGAGGTTGAGGATGAGGAGGGAGGCTGAGGATGAGAAGGGAGGTTGAGGAGGGGGTTGAGGATGAGGAGGGAGGTTGAGGAGGGAGTTGAGGATGAGGAGGGAGGTTAAGGGTGAGGAGGGGTGTTGAGGTTGAGGAGGGGGTTGAGGATGGGGGGGTTGAGGATGAGGGGGTTGAGGATGAGGGGGTTGACGATGAGGAGGGAGGTTGAGGATGAGGAGTGGGGTTGAGGAGGGAGGTTTGAGAATGATGAGGAGGGATGAGGAGGGTGATAAGGGAGGGGGGAAGAGACACAGGGAAGGGAGAGGGGAGAAGAGACACGGGAGAGAGAGGGGGGACACAGGGGGCAGCACATTTCCCACCCTCGGCTTATACTCGAGTCACTAATTTTACCCAGTATTTTGTGGTAAAATAGGTGCCTCGGCTTATACTCAGGTCGGCTTATACTCGAGTATATACGGTAGTTTTTATTGTGTCTTGCGTGATAAACAACTGCGTCTTTTGGGCTTGATAAGAACTTAGTTCAAACGTACCTGGAAGTTTTCTGGATTTCACTAGGAATATAAATTATCTATGTATCAATTTACTTTTGTGTTCTTTATTTTATTAAGAAGTGCTTAAAAACTCAGTTTTGTCTCTCTAAAATCAATTTTCAATTCTTACCTGCTGGGGTCTGTCCTTTGTAGCCCATTCAGCTCATGAATACACTGTGATGTACAGTATTTCAAATTAGCATGTGGCAGAATGTTGCCACTGATTGGTTATTAAGAAATACCGCACACCCTATACTTAGAAGTACTCTATCTTCAAGAGCAGCAGAGGCGGAATCTAGTTAGGAACTATTTGTAAGATTTTAGGCAGAAAAACAGAGATTTCAGGCAGGGCTGTATCTACCTTTTTGGAGCCCCTAGGCAGTGAAGTGGAGGAGCCACTGCGATTGAGTACACAAGGTATGCACGGACCCAGTTTGCCTTTTTCGTATGTAAAAGTTCCCTTTCCTGTTGTAACCGTCTAGTTCTAGGTGGTTACCCCCTAGTAGTCAGTCTATGAACTGCAAAATTTAATTTTTTTTTTTTTTTTTTTTTTAAATAAAATTTTTTATTGAAAGGGATACAAAGTAAGGACAGGCATTAGGTACATTAACACATAAGATTTTCTATAAACATATATACCTCGTGGTCAAATTACTAGCATCTCCTTCCAAGTTTTTATTTTTAACTTTTCCCATTATTAAATAGTTATTTAGGTCCTATAATTTAAGCAAGGGAAGCATGAACAAACATAACTTATTTACATAGAAACTGAAACTTTAGATAAACAAACATGTAAATAACTATGGAGATAAGGGAGGAATCCCTAGCTCAGGTTTAGTTTATACAGTTATGATGCATACATTCACCTCCTGTGTTGCGTTCCAGACGAACCAGTCAAATCAGAGCCTCCAGGACCAGACTTCGAGTCTCCTCCACTCCAAGCCTTTTTTTGGCCTAGTTCTGTTTTGCTTTTGTTATAGTGCTATCAGTGAGCCCATCAGGGCAAAGGGAAACCTAACGAAGACTCTAGCCAAGGCCTCCAGGTTTCTTGGAACTGAGCCAAAGTATCTAGAATAGCAGATGTTAACTTTTCATTTATTGCTATGTAATTTATTTTTTTAATAACCTCTTGCACGCTTAGCTTTTCTGACTTCCATTGGCTGGCTATGTGTACTTTGGTAGCGGCGGCCATAATCTGGAATAGCCTATTCTGTGTTTTTGATAAACTAGAGAGTTTAACCCCTAGTAGGCAGGATTCCATAGTGGCTGTGACTCTTATACCAAATAACTTTGTTGCCATTAATGCTATCCTTTCCCATAAGTCATGGACTTTCTGACATAGCCACCAGGTATGGGCGTGGTCTCCTATCTGTGAACAGCCCCTAAAGCAGTTACTACTCACTCTGGGATCATATTTGTTGAGTTTGTCTGGGGTGCAATATATTCTCTGGAGAACTTTTATAGATGTCTCTATGTGCGAGCAGTTACTTGTTGCCCTGCGTAGGTTGGAGAATGATTTCTGCCATTTTTTCCAATCCCATTCACCTCCTAGCTCCCTTTCCCCCTTACAGATATATGATGGTTTTTCTGTATTATTTGATTTAGTGAATGTGTCATATAAAGTGCCTAGTATTCCTTTCGTTAAAGGCAGAGTTTTGCAGATTACCGAGAACCAGGAGGATTTCGGGGGTTCAAATTTTTTAAATGCTTCACAGGCCCAGCTTCTTATTTTTAGATAGTTATAGTGTTCCCCTGGGGGGAGGGTATGTCTTTCTTCGAACTGTCTCAGGGTCATCAAATGATTCCCGTTAAACCAGGAGCCCAACTTATCTAGTTCTCTGGAAGCCCACCAATGTTTTGACATAATACTCATGGAAGCCCAGATATCTTGTGAAGAAAGGACCGACCAAAGGGGAGATGTACCTATGCCCAGTTTGTTCTTAGATCTGGCCCATTTCCAAGTTGTTAAATTTAGGTTTATTATGGGGTTTGGGTGAGTTCTTATCGGGGCCATTTCTTCAGGAACCCAAATTAGTGTGTCCCAGCTTTGTTGTTGCATTTGCTGTTGTTCCAAGAAGGCCCAACTCGGCTGATGTCTGACTGAATGTATTAGTGGAAGTTGGGATAGCCTGGCCGCTTTAAAATAGTTTCGCAGGTTTGGGCAAGATAGTCCCCCATCTTTGCTATGTCTAAACATTACTTTCTTGGGGATGCGGGATTTTCTGTTGTTCCATATGTATCTAAAGATGTTGGACTGGAACCGGTCTAAGTCCTGTAAGGAGATTGGTATAGGGAGCGTACGGAAGAGATATAGAATCCTTGGAAGGATGTTCATTTTAACTGCCGCTATTCGGCCGGTCCAGGAGAGAGGGCAAGTCCTCCATCTAAACAAATCTTCGTTTAGTTTTTTGTACATGGGGGGGTAATTGGCCTTATATAACTCGGAAATTTTAGGTGTGATGTTGACCCCCAAGTATTTTATGTGCTTGGTGGGCCACGCAAAGGAAAATAGGGATTTCAAATGATCTATGTCGCCCTGTGCCATGTCTACACTCAGAGCTTCCGATTTCCCTAAGTTCAGCCTAAGCCCTGACACCCTACCGAACTTGTCAAGAGTTGACATCAGTGCCGGAATGGAGGCCCCGGGATTTGTTAGGGTGCATAGGATATCGTCTGCAAAGAATGAGCATTTGTAGTGCTGCAGCCCCACCTGAAGCCCTTGGATTTCCCTATCCACTCTAATGAGTTGCGCTAGGGGTTCCATGACTATGGCGAACAGTAGGGGTGAGAGTGGGCATCCCTGTCTCGTTCCTCTCTGTATGCTAATTTGGGCTCTGTGATCGCCTGGCAACCTCAAGAAGGCTGTTGGTGCTTCGTAATATGTGCGGAGTAAGGTGATAAACCGGCCCCTAAAACCAAATTTGTCCAGGGTTTTAAACAGAAACGGCCATTCAACTGTGTCGAAGGCTTTCTCTATATCTAGAGCTAGCAGGCACATTGGAGAGTTGTTTTTCCGCGCTAGGTATTGGATGTTAAGGATACGTCTGACATTGTCCCCTGCCTGTCTATGGGGTATAAACCCCGCCTGATCTTTGTGGATAATTTCTGGCAGGAACTTGGAGATTCGAGTTGCCATTATTTTGGCCATTAGTTTGACATCCCCATTCAGTAAGGATATGGGACGGTAGTTCTTCACCTCCAAGCTATCCCTACCTTCTTTTGGTATGACTACCAGTTCCGCTTGATTTAGCTCCGGGGGCATTTTTTCCCCTCTCATGATAGCATTAAATAGGGATGTCAGGTAGGGGTTTAATAGGATTTCAAATTTTTTATAGTATTGGTTGGAATAGCCGTCTGGCCCTGGGGATTTACCTATCTTAAGGCTATGAATTGCTGTTCTCACCTCCTCTTGTGAGATATCTAGGTTAAGACTATTTACTTGTTGTTCACTTAATGAGGGGAGATCTATGGTACTTAGAAAGGAGTCAAGGTCCAACCCCTCTGCCAGTTTCCCAGACGAGTAGATCTGCTGGTAAAAGGTTTGGAACTGCTTCTGTATATCCCTAGGGCTGCAGGAGATTAAGCCATCTGGCTTCCTGATTTGGGTCACTCTAGACTGGATCTCTTTAGCTTTCAGCCTCCTAGCCAGCATTCTGTCTGGTTTGTTAGCTTTCCAATAATATAAGTGCCTAGTCCTCCTCATAGCCTTCTCTGTATGGGCAGAGAGTACTCCATCTAGTTCTATCCTGACTTTGTTGATTTGGTCACGGATCTTTGTGGAGGGACAGTTTTGATTGAGTTTTTCTAGGTTGTTGAGGGTGGATGTTAAATCCTCCTCTTTCCGTCTGAGTGCCTTACGGTGCTGTGCTGATAGTTTGATGCAGCAGCCCCTTATATAAGCCTTATGGGCTACCCAAATCCAGCCTACTCCTGTATCAGGAGAATCATTCAGCTCGAAGTACTGCCTAATGTCTCCCGCTAGGGATGCTAAGCTGCTGGGGTCTGACAGAAGGTGTTCGTCGATCCTCCAGCTCCTAAATGGGGATAGGTTAGGGCCTAACGTTAATTTAATAGCTACTATTGCGTGGTCAGACCAGGGGCAGGGGACAATGTCAGATTCTTGGATATTATCAAAAAGTAGTGAGCTTGTTAGGAATGTGTCAATCCTCGAGTAAGTGCCGTGCGTGGGCGAGTAGTATGTGTATTCCTTATTATCCGGGTGTAAGCCTCTCCAGGCATCCACTAAGCCCATTTTGGCCATTAGCTGCTTAATTTGGCTCCGTTTTTTTGAGAAGCTAGAGTCCTGGGCGTGTCCTGATCTGTCTAATGCTGGATCTAGGGTCAGATTGAAATCCCCCCCAATCACCAGTTTGCCTAGGTCTAGTGTGTCTAACTCTCTTAGCGTGTTAATCAAGGTTTGGTGTGGTGAGTTTGTGGGGGAGTATAGGGAAAGTAGGGAGATTCTTTGGCCTGAGACTAAGCCGGTGACCAAAACATAATTCCTCTCTTTGTCTATTCTAGTATGTTCCGGGGTGAATGGGAAGTGCTTATGTATCAGGATAGCTGCCCCTGCCCTCTTCGTTGACTGAGTGGCCATGTACACTGTCGGGTATTCCCCATGCAGATATTTTGGTTTACTCTCGTGTGTGAAATGAGTCTCCTGCATGAAGATAACCGAGGGCCTCAATCTTTTGTATTGCCTAAAGGCTTTCCTCCTCTTAAAGGGGGAGTTAAAACCCTTAACATTGTGAGTTATGAATGTGTACTGTGAGCTACTCATTGTGTTTTGGTGGATAGGAGTGCATGGTCTGCCTGGCTACCTTTTATTCCTTGTCCGACGTCCATTCCTTGGTGGCCGGGGGCGGGTGGAGGCTTGGAGGGGGGATTCTGGTGCTGGAGACTCCGTCCGCTGTTAGGCCAGAGGGAAGCAGAAAGACACAACATTAGATTTACAATTGACCAAGTTCCTTCAGTCCCACAGGCTCCTCTAATCTCCTGAAAGCTAGTCCCCTGAGTTAGGCTTTGTTGACTGCATAAACCTCGACTACTGTCAGCTGGGAATTTGTAGTTTTCCGCATACATTTTTATCAGTGGTGATCTTTCTGGACTTAGAGATAATTTGCTAATTGCTCCCTGGGAGCTTACTCGCTTCTCTATCAAGTCTAGTGGTATCCTCTCTTCAAAAATAATAACTATTAACCTCAACAACATTTTAACTATCTGAAGTAAACTAGGATGCCTTCCGTCTATTTCGGGCATCTGGCTTTAACAGGCCCTTCATTAGAGGCCTCGACTAACATCTGACCTAACTAAAGTCATCAGTGCCTATTCTACCCTCACTAAAGCAGGTCAGAGAAGTCCCATAAATGAATGAGAAAACAAAGACTCAAAACAACTTCCTGCTGGTGGGTTGCCTTCACTCCGATCGCGATGGTATCAGGCCTTCTGAAGTCGGGCCCGGGCCTCCTCTGTGCTGAGTACTCAGCCCGCCTTGGCTCCTGCGGGGCAAGTTTTTGTCTCTGGGACTCCTGGGGGGAGGCGGGTCTTCCTTCGGTCGCTGTGACCCTACCACAGTCCACTGTTTTTTCGGGATGGGAGGAGGAGGGGGGAAGTTGTGTTCCTCTGCTGGAAGGTCCGCTGGGCAGAGACGAATGTGGCGCAGTACTGCGAGGCAGTCTTCCAAGTTGCGGGTGGTGTGTGATGTACCTTGGTAGCTGAAGGTGAGGGCAAAGGGGAAGTTCCACCGGTATTGGAGCTTGTTCTGTTGCAGAATCGCCAGTGCAGGCTTCATCTGTCTCCTTCTGTCTAGTGTGTTGGGGGACAGGTCTGCATACACTTGCAGGTTGGAGTTATCTGGTCCTTTGACTGCCTGCTTCTTCCTTGTTTCTGCTAAGAGTAGGTCTCTGGCTTGTTGTCTCACGAATCTCACCACAACATCCTTAGGGGTCTCTGGGTTTCTCGCCCCTCCTAGCGCTCTGTGGGCTCGTTCAATTTCGAGGACGCCCTCTGGGTGATCGGGTAGTATTGAAGTGAAGGTGTCTTTTAAGTACCCTGTCAGGTCTTGTGTAGTCCTTGGGATCCCCCGTACTCTGACGTTATGGCGGCGGGATCGATTCTCTAGATCTTCAATCTTATCATTCAGCTCCATGATGTTATACGAGTTCTGGTCTATGGCAGACCTGTCATGTTGCTGCGCTTCTCCCATCTGATCCACCATCTCCTCCAGAAGTTGGGTCCTCTGCCCCAGTTCTTTCAGGTAATTTCTTAAGGGTTCTAGTGCCTTGGTTAGAAGCTGTTCTATCGTTGCAATGGCCCTAGGCGATAGGTCTATATGTTGTTTTGACCTCTTGGGTATCTCCTCCTGATCAGATGATTCAGAGTGGTCTGAAGCTGAATCCAGTGGAGATGGCGGCTTTGTTGTTTTGGGTGTGAAGTGCTCTCGGATGCCCTTTGCGGAGGAGTTCTTTCTACTTTTCTTCATTTCTGAAGATGGAGATGTGCGTGTTACAGGAGCTGTAGTATTTTTCCCCTTGCTTTCTCTGCTATCAGTTCCCTCAGGAGTGCGTAGCTGTAGAGTTTGTTTGGTTGGTGCGGCCAGAAGCTGTGTTCTCGTGTAAGATCGGTCGTTGTAGCTTGTTAGTCAAGGCCTCCTGTCAGGCTTCAATCACATCTCTTGGCTCAGTGCTTCATATCGGTCTTTGCAGGCTCCGCCAGGAGCAACTGGAAGGGGGCTTTCAGGCTGGTTGCCTTGGCCCACATCAACATCAGATTTACTGAGTGGCCACAGGGTGGCAGCAAAGGCTTTCTGCAGCAATGTTCATGCAGATCTTCACAGGATTTCACAAAAAATTAACTGCAGGGTTGTCTGAGGTTGTTAAGTCAGGATGTAGAAATGTCACTGTGTGGAACCCAGGGGGTGGCAGGATCCTCTTCCTTAGTAAAGTTGCAGTGACTTCTTGCCCGGTAGAGCTCAGTGCAGGGACTGGTGTTGTCAGGGTTAAAGTTTCAGACTAGATATTAAATGCTGCTTTCCTTTAGTGTAATGAACTTTCACAGTGTGAGAGGCAAGACCCAGTATGGGGTGTCCAGAGGGGTTAGCTCTTCCTGGGGGTTGAAGTCTTGGGTGTAGGTCAGCTGGGATCTGTCTGTGTCTGTTCCCCTTCCACCATGAGGTGCCACAAAATGGCGGCCGTGGATTCGCGGGCTTTACCTCTCCCCCTTCTTCTTTGTATTGGTGGCTGCTATGCAGCCCAGCCTTCTCTCTCTCAGGGGGGTTTTAGGGTGTGTGGGATCCCCCTGCTGCCCCTCGGTTGTCTGGGTAGACGTTATGGGCCCCCGGTATCTGTAGAGGGAGTTCTCCCTCTGGCTAGGCCTGCTTTGGCCTGTCAAGATGGCGGCCCAGTGCTTCCTGGTCTCTCCCCGCAGCCCCTGGCAGATCCAGCCTACCTTGACTTCTTGTTGTGCCTCCGTGCTGCCCCTGGCCGGCCTGAGTCTCCTCTTGCTGTGTTGTGCTGGGGGAGCAGGCAGAGCAGGCACGCAGGACGCTCCCCTGCTATGCAGCAGCTGCCGAGTTCAGAGTGCTCCTGTACTCTCCTGGAGCCTCGTTCCGGTAGTCGGGGCGACTATCTGGGGGCCCGACGGCTTCCCCTGGTGCCCCCTGATGTTATTGGGGGTGTCACAGGGGGTTTACAGGGCAATATTGCCCAAATGTCAGGCAACTCTGACGGAGCTCTCCCCTCACACGTCCTGCTGGTAAGGACGCTAGCTCCGCCTCCTTTATTTTTTTTTTTAAGGTAGAAACCATTTTTTTTAAGAAGTGGCGCCCCTCACAGCAAAGCGCCCCTGAGCGGCTGCCTTGTTGGCCTAATAAGTAATCTGGCAATGGATATATATATATATATATAAGTATATTATACTACATATTATCAGCCTTATTAAATTGCGATTTAGCCAGTTGAATAGGGCTCTATATAAGCACATAGCATATGCTTTTTACAGAAGTTTTTAGTTAGTGAACTTCTATCCAAAAGCAAGGTCTTCACTAACTTAAAAAAACTTCTGTAAAAAAAACATGCTTTGTGCTTATATAGAGCCGTATTCAATTGGCCGAATTGCAATTTAATAAGGCTGTATATTCCTAGTGAAATACAGAAACCTTGCATGTCCCTTTAATATTGAAGATCTTCCCTCACGCAATAAATACCAATCTGCTTTTAGAAAATAAAACATACAGACTTTATTCTCTATTGTTTGAAATATTATTTACCATAGATAGGAAGCACCTTTTATGAACTGTTTAGTTGCATTGTGGGAACATCTAGACTAATCAGACTTATTATAGCCCTATTGAAAGTATGCACACTATAGATTGCCACATTTTATTTGAATCAGCGTAAGTGCTTCTCTGGATTCAAAGCCACTTATTTTACAGATAAATAGAAGAAAAAAAAATGTTGGCTTGAATAGAATAGTTAGAACTACTAAAGTGCCCTAACAACATGAGCTAGATGTTGTAAATAGGCATTGATCATAAATAAAATCCATATTTAATGATTTACAAAAGCAATATTAAATATAAAATTTACTACCTGCAGCTGCTGGTATCCACCGAAATAAGGTGGAAGCTCTGGCTTTGTTTACCAGGAAGCTGCTAAATTTTCAGGCATAATGTTTACCCTGAGCACAATGATTTTCTTTGTTGGATGAACTCTTGAGTGTAAAGTTAGAAATATTGTTTTAAAGGACCATTGAGGTTTGTACCAAACTATTAGCAGGTATCTAAGCATAAAACATTTTTTTATTTATTTCAATTTTTTAAGGACTCTGTACATGAGTATAGGAATCCATGTTATGCTTGGTTACGTCACTTGCTCTGAGCTGAATCACAAGATTTGCCTATTAGCTATCAGTGAAGTAAGGGGTTGTGAAAGAGGAAAGAGAGCCTTGTTAAGATATTTGGATGCAATTGAAATTGACACCTCGTCCCTTCCCCTCACTGGCACAGAAGCAGACTCCATGCTTCAGGAAATGCAACCATATCTTTCCAGAAAAGTAAACGTCCCTCTCACACACAACCTATCTATCACGGATACCCCAAGAGCACACCTTCAGTATTTAAAATGAAAATACAAAATCTGAATATAGCAATGTGTTGATTTTTTTTAAAACAACAGCTTGAAAGGTAAGTACATATATTGCTAATTCTCCTGTGTTTCTACAGACATGGAGCCTCATTCAAATGCAATTTGGCCAATGGAATAGGGCTCTATATAAGCCCATAGCATATTTTTACAGACGTTTTTAGTTAGTGAAGATCTTGCTTTTGGATACAAAACTTTAAAAAATATATATGTTCTGTGCTTATATAGAGCCCTATTCACTTGTCCGAATCGCATTTGAATGAGGCCCATGGGGTATAGATACTTTTGTGTCTTCTATATATTTGGAGAGGAAAAGACTGATATTTTCTCTTTTGCATTTAAAGGAACACTTATAAAAGGTTATACAGAGGACACTCAAAACATGGTATCATTTAAAATTAGCAGTTTGAAGGAAGTTTAAACAGGTCTTACTTAATGTTTAAAACATTATTTTTTTAAATGCTTGAAAAAAAACAATTGTGTTCCCCCTTCCTTTAATTTTTAACTTGACTGTAAATAAATCTCTGCTTGGAATAGTGTTTGCATAAGAAGCTATTAGCTAGCTACATCAGTTATATACTACAGACATACTGAAGGCAGACAGCAGTTAATAAGGAGGAATATTCTCAAATTAAATGAACAGGCAAATATTTGGTTAAAGGAACACAAAAAGAGTTTTCAAATACGGTATAATTTAAAACTCTAGGTAATAACAAATAATTTACCTATTATTAAATGTATTTTATTACAGCAAATATACATTGAAGTTTGTAAAATTAATGTAAAAATCCGACTTTATGATGCATCCACCAGGTATGGGTTGTAGTTTCATTTTCAGATTAATAACTATCAGCAATCCTAATTACTCCATAGCGGTCTACCTTCACTGTTTTTAGTGTGAAGCCATCTATTACACAGAATAATGGGCATGGGCAGAACCCTGAGAGTAATCAAGTTACTCCTGATAACTGTACAAAAATGCACCTTACTCACATGTACTTGATAAACCTATGGTTTTAAACTATACCATACTGTATATGCATTCACCACCATGTCCATTTAACCATCTCCTCACTAAAGTGTGTGAGGATGAGGGATGAAAGGATCTTGAGAAACTGTGTGGGAAATTAGAGTATGGTGGGGTGGGACAAAAGAAAGGACGGATAAAAAATAATAGTGAAATTGGAAAATATATGGGGACAAAGAAGTAAAAGTGGGAGAGAGCTAAGGGAGAAACATCCCCACAGCATGATGCTGCCACCACCATTTTTCACTGTGGGGATGGTGTTCTTTGGGTGATGTGATGTGTTGGGTTTACGCCAGACATAGCATTTTCTTTGATGGCCGAAAAGTTAAATTTTAGTCTCATCAGACCAGGGCACCTTCCTCCATACATTTTGGGAGTCTCCCACATTCCTTTTCGCAAACTCCAAACGTGCCATATTGTTTTTTGCTGAAAGTAATGGTTTTCTTTTGGCCACTCTGCAGCTCCTCCAGGGTTACATTAGGTCTCTGTGCTGCCTCTCTGATTAATGCCCTCCTTGCCCGGTCCGTGAGTTTTGGTGGGCGTCCATCTCTTGGTAGGTTTGCTATTGTGCCATGTTGGTTATGATAGATTTGATAATGCTCCTGGGGATCATCAAATATTTGGATTTTTTTTAATAACCTAACCCTGACTTGTACTTCTCAACAATATTGTCCCTCACTTGTGTGGAGAGTTCCTTGGTCTTCATGGCAGTGTTTGGTTAGTGGTGCCTCTTGCTCAGGTGTTGCAGCCTCTGGGGCCTTTTAAAATAGGTGTGTATACGTAACGGCAGATCATGTGACCCTTAGATTGCACACAGGTGGACATCATTTCACTAATTTTGTGACTTCTGAAGGTAATTGGTTCCACCAGAGCTTTTTATGGGCTTCATAGCAAAGGGGGTGAATACATAGGCACATGCCAATTTTCTGTTTTCTATTTCTAAAAAATAGTTTTATGTATATATTTTTCTCATTTCACTTCACCAACTTAGACTATTGTGTTCTGATCCATCACATAAAATTCAGATTAACAAAACATTGAGCTTAAGGCTGTAATGTAACAAAATAGGTAAAAAGTCAAGGGGGTGAATACTTTTGCAAGGCACTGTATATTCATCCAGAAATCCAATATAATTCACAAAAGTATAAAAAAAAAAACAGAAACAGACAACATTGGACAACTTCTTTGCCAAATCGGGTGCTGGTGATTCTTTAGGAAAGGGCCAAAAAAATACGTTGATCACCAGAATTGGAGATACCTGATGGTTTAATGGAAGGTGTCTCCCATTCTAAACAATACTTTCATGGCTCCTCTCTTCTGCCATTATTTTTTATATAAATAAAGCTATTGTTATGATTGAATTATTATATTAAATAAAGTACATGATATACATTTTATGCCTGCAGTGTTGTTATTAAATAGCAATATAAATAATATGTATCTACATTTTCTTATATACTTTTTTATTTTAAGAAGTGCTTAAAAGCTCTGTTTTTACTGCCCCAAATCCCATAAATAGGCCCTAATTAGTTTCTCCCCTCTACAGCATATGAAGACAATGTACTTCTAAGTACAGGGTGTAACTGCAGCTGTCAGTGCTGCAGAAGAAATGCGCTGGCAAAGGGGGATAGATCCCAGAGCTTTTATGCACTTCTTAATGACATAAAATACATAAAAGTAAATAGATATATAGGTCTATTATATTCCTATTGAAATCCATGTCCCTTTAAATAGTAATCTTCTCAAGTTTCTTAAAATTCACTAAGGTGAATTAAAGACAGATCAAACATGTTTTATTTTTATCTATTTTTGTGTCATTTTAATTTTGTTATGTAATTTAAAGATTAATTTTAAGTCTAGAAAACTTTTTACTCTACAGCAGGGATTGGCAAGTTCGGTCCTGGAGGGCCGCACCCAGGCCTGGATTTCAAGATATTCTTTCTGTGCACAGGTGAGTCAACCAGGATGACTGAAGAAGTGATTGGCTCACCTGTGCACAGCAGGGATATCATCAAATCCAGGCATGTGTGTGGACATTCCAGGACTAAACTTGCCTACCCCTGCTCTACAGTATCATTTCAGCAATTGAGCAATAGGTTAGACAATGTTCATATAATTTGGGGGGGCAAATCCCCCCAATTATATGGTTTGTTGTATGACATATACACCTTCTACTTTATTTGTTATTTGATGTTTTATTATTTACTACTATAAATACATATACACTCATGCTGTGTGGCCATTATCAAAAATTCTCTCAAGCTGGAGATAAGCTAACGCCAAAATGATTTCAAGAGGCTTCCCCCATTGTTTCCTTTTCTTCGTTATCTCACTTTGATTATACAGAGACTTGGACCTCCATCCCAAACTATCATCAGTGTCCTTAAACTTCCAGTATATCTATCCTGATTATCCAGACCATAACCGGCACTTCTACATCTTTTTTTATTCTATAGTGGCTCTTTAAAACCATTAAAATATGGATACCCAGTTCTTTCTAGCTGCTGTGGCACCGTCACCCAATTCTTGCATTGTCCCCAGCAACTGATTTATTTTACGTAACCTCAAAGAGAGAGTTCAGAGAAACTGGATGCTGTTAGTCTCCTTTAATATTGTTTTCATATATCTTCATTTATTTCCAATCATTGTAAACGATCCTACTTTTTATTTTTTACGCATCAGCTTAACAAATGAACATATCAGCAGACAGGTGAATTATCCTTTTACCCTTAAGGTGACAGTTTGCTTGTACTTGTTTATTTATTTTTTTGTTGTGTTCAGAACAGTTGAAAATTAAAGCAAGTGATTGGAATGAGTTGCCAGAAATGACTAATGGCAAACATTACAGCAGGAACGGCCACGACGGGATTGGATTTAAAACGTAATAGAAATGCTGTTGATAACATTTTTGTAGAATTGGTTTAATTTTATCAGCTTATTTTTTTTTCTTTATTTGCTGCAGCATTGCAGATTATTGAAAGCTAATGTCAGCACAATGCTCAGTTAAGCACACCCTCCTGCTTTTATAATGCATGAGGGACCTCTTCATTTCCAGGGAGACGATCCAATGACACATAAGGAGTATGCAAACAAAAGTTGATTTTTGGGTTGTTTTTTATAGGTAAATTAAATCTGGTTATTGTATCCGGTTAAGGACAAAACATCCATTTTCTAGGGTGTAAAGAACCACTGTATTCTAGGAAAAATATCAAATGCAGCCCTATTAAATTCAAAGCCTGTAGCGGCATTGGCAAGCCCGTAAACCATTTGAATGTGCGGCCGTGAACATGATCAATTAGTCAAACCTGTAGTTACGGGTTTAGACAGAGCCAATGGTGACAGAAATAATGCAATATTGATACATCAGGAAATATGATATTCTAGTCCATGCGAGTTCCATTATATGTATTACCACATTGATTGCCGGGATCGATATAACACGGAAATTAAACTGAAAATAAAAGTATTTTATATTGCAGATTTGCGAGCTTGAGAATGTTGTGCTATTCATTTTAATACCTAACATCACTTTTCCTTTACCTATAAGTACAGTAGTGTGTGTATATTGGCATTTACAGTGCTACAGATAGGACCCACTAGCGGGTCCTCTCTGGTACCTATTGGCTTTTTGGCTCCATTTGCGAGTTACGGGCTTGAACGCCAGTGAATTTGTTGCAATTTAATAGCGTGATTGGCACGTAACAGTTACGGGCTTGACAGATCAAAGGATTTGCGGGCATGCAGTTCATATTTCCACGTCCCGTAGCCTTTTCTCGCCCTTACCCTGTAAGTCGTTGGCGGGTTGCTTTACAGGGTCAATTTAATAGCCACAAGGCTTGCGGCCTACGTTACGGGCTACGGTTTTCAACGCTGAGGGAATTTAATAGGGCTATAACAAAAATAAAAGCTGTGTAAGTACTGAACCCCTTTCTGGATTGCTACCTTGTCATGGTGAAGGGACTTGTGCACCTCAATGAAGTTGTGAGCTATACCATGTAGGGTCACCTAAGATGAGCAGAGAGGGACTGGCAACCCACTCCCGAAAACCTTACGTATAAGCACAACCAGAGACATAACGATAGATGTGCCTGGTGTGCCACATCCATAGGGCCACGGAGAGTTGGACACGACTGAACAACATAACAACAAGTCATGAAAAGAAAGTAACTTTACATTTGTTTTTACTTTTGAAGATCCTGTGTTTATTATATAGATTTCCTCCATCTTGTCTGACTTGAGTACTTTCTGTTAGCTTTGAGCCTAAGCGCAATTTTTGTCTTTTGAAAAGTAGAGGAAGAGTGGGTGAGTAAGAAGAGGAATGGTGGATTTGTTAAATCACTGGACCTTTCATATTTGACACCTACCCACTCTCGTCCACACATGCTCAGAAGCCGGCTGTTTGTATCAATAAATGCTCTGTCCTGCAAGAATATAAATGTCCCTTTAAGACATGCAATCCTCACTAAAATATAATGGATACCTCCAGAGTCCAGTGGAAGCATATTTTTTTTCTAATTTAGAGCAAGCTTAAGCCTAATCATGCTCAGACTAAAAGTAATAACGTTTTAATCATATTTTGTTTCATCATACAGCAATTCTTTTTTTAACTTTTTATTTTTTATTTTAAACATTTTTTAGAATAAATGATGCAAAACAATATCAATAAAGCAACATTGAAAAAGTAACATTTACCACAATTTGTGAACGGGTGGTATGGTAAAGATACAAAAATCAAAAAGGAGAAAGGAACAGGGTTATTTTAATGGGGTTCTTTTATCACAAAATATAAAAAAGCATTTCATAGTCAAATATACAGTGCTCTGTTTTCATAGACACTGTAATAATTGTCATTTTAAAAGTCAATGTAAATCTCTAAAAACTCTACAGTGTGATATTGTACACAGTAAGATAAATAAGTTTGTAAAATAGTTGACCTTGAGCCTATTAGGTCCCTTATGGGATTAAGGGCTGAACAGGCCAAAGATAAAACTCTTACAATTTGTCGTGGCTTCACTTAAAGGACTTGCCATTGGACAGTTACATTTATTTATTTAAATTATATTACGCCAAAAACATGATGCTGTTGCAGTTAGCAAAATTCTGTTAAAGTTTCTACTTTAATGTCCAATTAAAAAAAATATGTATATTTGAAAACAGTTAGAGCAAAAGCGTAATTAACCAGGAAAAAGGTGATAAATATACCTTTTAATTAGAAAAACATTTCTGAAACCTCTGTTGGACCCTGGAGTAATCCACGATAAGTAGGTGAAAGCAACCACTCAGAAAAAAGCCCTGCCACTCAGAACAAATCTTAAAGGTATATGCAAGTGAGTTGGGTTATTAATACATCTGATTAAGGATAATTTATAGTGTGTGAAAAAATAGCAAGAAAAAATTCCAAAGTAAACAGTTAAACGTTAGCCTGAAGTTTGCTGAATGTCATGAATTTGCAAACAGTTTTCTCTCAATGTTGACACCCCCTGAAATTCCCTGGGAATATTAGCATAAGTAATACATTGTATCGTTTTGACCTGGGGATTGTGCAGGCATGCTCAGTTAGCACCTGAAGTCTTCCCTACTGTGGGAAGTCACATGATTTCAGACACTTTCCTTTATTTTAGCCAATCAGCAGCTTTTATAGCGGGTACATTTTTTTTAATGAAGTACCCGATATGCGCAGTGCCATTGCTGGGGGTGTATACATCACCCCAGCACATTTTATTTTTTTGCAAATAATGTTTGCATTTTTTCATGCAAACATTTTTTGCTAGGTGGATTATGATACATTCATAACTCACCTCACTTGCATATACCTTTAAACTAATCTAAGAAGTAACTGTTCCTAAGTAGATTGTAAGCTCTTTGAGGAGGGACCTCACTTCTGTTGCACCAAGCTGTTGTGGACCCATATATTTCATATTTGTATTGCTAAGTGAACATTATATTTGTGCATGAGATAAAATACTGTCTTGGCTCATGAGCTCAAAGGAATGGGACCAGAACCGTATCCTAATATTTGGTATACCTAATACTTCTTCTCTACTTAATGATGTGTGCTTGAGATATAGTGAGGAAACATGATGCATTAAAAGCACTTCCTATTCAGTGCTTGGGAGCGCCACTTACTAACTGCCATCTTGCTCAGATCAGGAGAGGACTTAACCAGTGGGATTGATTCGTTGGCCGGTCCAACTTGAGTCTCCTATTTACAATTTGTAATTTGATAATTTTTTTATAACATAAATTTTATTGAGAAGTTCTGGAATTGCAAAGACAAGACAAAAAAGAATAATGAAAAACATAGACCAAAAGTTGTCTTATAACTAACATCGTATTGCTAACATGTTGAAACCATTCCATTTAAATAAAAACTCCATTACAACTCTTTTTTCGTATTTTTGGTGATTCTGTCCAAATATATTCACATTAGTTTCTTTAGATTCAGCAATATATACAGCTTATAAGGTCACATTGTTCAAATTGCAGAAATTCACATTTCCATAGATGAACCAGAGCAGCAAGAAATATGATAAAAGAAAAATAAAGTAGAGAGAAAACAAGTAGCATTGTACAAAACATATGGTGGAGTGTCTTCCCCCAGCAATTCCCCGTTCAACCAATCTTAAGGTAACCTTCCTCCCCCCCTGTACCTCTGGAATACTGAAGAGATATCTCTCAGGGTCCTCTCACCATTTCTTCCCGTCCGCTCCACACTCCACTCCTCAGCCGCTCAACAGGAATGGCTTCTTTAATGTGTTCCCTTAACTTAGTTGTTATATATTACTATTTGTGAATAAGATCCAGGGTTCCCAAACCCCCAAGAAGCAGTGATGTGTATCTGATATGATGTGGGTCATCCTCTCATTGATGCAAATAAAATTTATTTTGTTTGTTACTTCCTGGAAATTAATGTCCCTGCTCTTCCATCGTCTTGCGATGGTATTCTTAGCTGCTAGAAATATTAATTGGGCCAATTTATTCCCCTCCCTTCCCAGTTTTGAGAAGCGAGCTCCCAGGAGACAGACTGCTATTGATGGTTGGAGTGGGGTTTTGAGTGTTCTTGAGATTAGACTGGTCGTTTCTGACCAAATTTTAAATACCTTAGGGCAGCTCCACCAGGTGTGTATAAAGTCTCCCCTACCTTGGCACCCCCTAAAACATCTATCTGGGATTGTTTGGGATATCTTATTTAGTCGAACTGGAGTTGTGTATGTCCGGTGTAAAATCTTAAGAGAGGTTTCTAACAAACTATAATTAAATGAACCCTTAGATAGGTTCGATAAGGATTCAGCCCATTTATTCCCATCCCAATTTTGTCCTAGGTCCCACTCCCACTTCGAAACAAAGGAAGGCCTCCAAGTGCTTGGTGGACTATTGAAGATTTTGTATATTGACCCTAAAATTCCTTTGGACAGGACCTCACTTTTACACACTACCAACATCCAAGAGTCCCTCGGGGGCCCATGGGTTCTTTGTATCTCTTCAATCCAGCTTCTTATTTTAATGTAGTTGAAAAGTTCCCGGTGTGGTACCTCAAAGTTCCTAATCATAGATTCTGAAGTTCTCATCAAACCTCCCTCAAACCAGGCCCCCAGTTTATCTAGACCATGCGAAGTCCAATATTCCTTGGACTCTGCAGTGATGGTGGTTGATAAGGAGGGTGATGTAAAGATTGATGTGAGGGGAGATACCGGGTGAGTTAGTTTGTATTTCCTCCTAGCCCAGATCCAAACTCTTAGTGTAAATTTAGTTATGGGATTCTGTATTCTAGAGTAGAAAGCGCTTGCACCTGGAGCCCACAGGATAATACCCCACGTAAGCGGGGCCATCTGCAACTCCTCTACAAAGACCCAGTTTGGTTGGAGTGGAATGGAGTGAGCTAGGGGGACAGAGGCAAGCTGGGCTGCTCTGAAGTAATTCAGGAAATTAGGACAAGATAGGCCCCCCTTGGATTTATGTACATACATCGTTTTTCTTGCTATCTTAGGGGGTCTATTTCTCCATATAAACCGTAATACTTGTGTCTGGAATCGGGCCAATTCTGTATTATTTACCTGGATTGGCAGCGTCCTGGCAAGATAGAGCAGCCTCTGCAATATGTTCATTTTAACCGTGACTACTCTACCCGTCCATGAGATATGCCGTTTATTCCAGTTTTCCAGGTCTCTCCGCAGAGTCCTGTAGAGAGGTGGATAGTTAGCCTTATACATATTAGTTAATGAGTTGGTCAAGTTAATCCCTAGATATTTGATGTGTGAGGGGGGCCATAGAAATTTATGAATTCCCTTCAGGTGGTTCAGAATATCCAAAGGGATCCCAACACTCAAAGCTTCTGTCTTGTCCTGGTTTAGCCTCAAGCCTGACAAGTTGCCATAGACCCCTATCGTGTCCATCAGGGCGCCTACGGAGGAGCTAGGATTCGAGAGAGTGCAGAGAAGGTCATCAGCAAACAAGGAACACTTTAGATGCTGGTGCCCCACCCGCACCCCCTCTATAGAGGAGTTGGCTCAATGGCCAGAGCAAAAAGAAGAGGAGACAGAGGGCAGCCCTGTCTCGTACCTCTCTCGATTTTAATGCTGGCCGTATGGGAGCCAGGCAGTTTTAGTGTGGCCCTGGGAAGTGTATAATATGTACGCAATAGGTTTAGGAAGTTTCCTCTGAACCCAAACTTTGCCAAAGTGGCGAATAGGAAGGGCCATTCCAGGGTATCAAACGCCTTGTCCAATGCGAGCAGGCACACAGGGAGACCTCTAGACCTAGCCAAATGAATAACATTTAGAGTCCTCCTAATGTTGTCACTAGTCTGCCTGTTTGGAATAAAGCCTGATTGGTCCTTATGTATTAAGGCGGGTAGGAAAATTGAGATCCTCTGGGAGAACATTTTGGCCAGCAGTTTAACGTCGCCATTAAGAAGCGACATTGGTCTATAATTTTTAGCTTCCTTTGGATCTCGGCCTTCCTTAGGGAAGAGCGTCAAGTCCGCATGGTTCAGCTCAGGGGGAGTCGTCTCTCCTCTTAGAATTGAATTGAATAGACTACATAAATGTGGGGCCAGAATTTCTGAGAACTTTTTGTAATAGATGTTAATGAACCCATCCGGGCCGGGGGACTTCCCTAGCTTCAGTTCTTTAATGGCATCTAGAATTTCTTTGACAGTAACATCTTTATTCAAGTTTTGTAAGTCCAAAGGTGAAATCTGGGGCAAATCAAGGGAGTTTAGATAGGAATGAATAACATTCTCTGGGGCCAATTTCTGAGTGGAGTAAATATTTTGATAGAAATCCCTAAAGACCTCCTGAATTTCGCTTTGGCTGTAGGTGAGATCCCCCTTCCTATTTCTGATTTGGGATATCCTGGCTTGGGCATATTTAGTTTTTAAACTCCTTGCTAGTAGCTTGTCAGGTTTATTCGCCTTGGCATAAAACAAATGTTGAGTCCTCCTTAATGCCTTATCCGTTTTTATGGTCAGTATACTATCCAGCTCTAGCCTGGTTCTATCTATCTGTTTCCTTAAAGCTATCGAGGGAGAAAGCTGATGTTGCCGCTCTAACTGAGTTAGTTTCTCTGTTAGCTCCTTTTCTTTTAGCCTGTTCTGTTTCCTATGTTGGGAGGCTAGCTTGATAAACACCCCCCTGATGTAGGCTTTGTGCGCCATCCAAACCCATCCCGCCCCTGTCTCCCCACCCGCATTGGACTCGAAAAATTCTGCCAACTCCCTCTCAGTTTGTTCCTGGAATCCGGATTGCGATATCAGGTATTCATTAAGTCTCCAGGTATAGGGCATCCGAGATTGAACTCCCAGGTCTACATCAAGTATGACCGCCGCGTGATCCGACCAAGTGCACGGAACTATATCCGCTTTGTTTGAGCTATCTAGAAGCGAATTACATATGTATATTGTGTCTATACGCGAATAAGTCCCGTGAGTGGGGGAATAAAAAGTGAAATCCCTCCCTCTTGGGTGCAGACCTCTCCAGGCATCAACTAGGTCTAAGGAGTGCAGAAGTTTTAAGATTTGCCTGTTCTTTTTGGAGTAGCGATCTTCTTGTGGAGGTTTAGATTTATCTGCCACTGGGTCTAATACCAGATTAAAGTCCCCTCCTATAATTAGTTTGCCCCATTCTCCCCCCTCCAGAACCCTTAGGAATCTGATCAGGGTCTTATGTGGTGTTTTCGTAGGGGCATAGAAGGAGGCCAGTGAAACTGGAGAACCCAAAATCGTCCCCTTTAAAATGATGTAGTAGCCCTCCCGGTCCACTATCTTAGTTGTTAATTGAAATTGGAGGCTCTTATGGAGCAAAACTGCAACTCCTTCTTTTTTGGAGACCTGGGTAGAGTAATAAAAATGAGGATAATTTTTGTCAAGGTAGGTTGGGACTTTATTCCTGGCAAAATGTGTCTCCTGTAAGAAGATCACCATGGGGTTAAGGGTCTTATAATAAAGGAAAGCCTTCCTTCGCTTGAAGGAAGAGTTGAAACCCTTCACATTATGGGTAAGTATTGTCATCGGTGTGGTCATGGGTAAACTAGAGGTGTATATATCTGATGCATTAGCGTAGACTTACCCTTCCGGAGGAGCGCCAACGAGAGAGTGCAGAGCGGATTTCCCCCTCTTGGGGATAGGAGTGGTTGAGCCCGGCCAAGAAGAGGTCCAGTATGTTTAGCTCTGTGGGGGTAAAAGAGGCATGAGTATAAGTAGTACAGGTGCGGTCCCAAGAGATCTACAGGAGGCAAGATAGTACCAGACAAGTCTGGTAGTGTCTCAGAGCTGTTAGAACCCAACTCACTAGGCTGAAAAGAGATCCGTTCCAATAGTACCAGAGGTCCTCCACTCTCTGAGGCCAGGCAGCTTGGCCCACTGTCCAGCAGACAGGCCGCCGCCTCTACCCCAGCTATGTAGAGTGAACCCTGATTTGGTTCTAAATCCCCTAGACAGCCATAGAGGGAGAGATAACAAGTATGAGGAAGCACTAAGTGGCAGGTTCCAGTTAGACAGTAAGGGGGAGTATAGGGGCAAGAGAACCCAAGCTGATAGGTGACAAAGAGAAGAGCAGCAGTGAAGAGAACACAAAGGGAAGAAAGTACAATTGTTGTCAAGAGGTCTTGCTGTCCCAAGACCACCCGCCCTGTCTTAAGCATTCTACCCTCTCAGAACACTAGGGCCCCTGCTCCAATTCCGCCAGCAAGGACAGGCAAAAGTAATCTAGAGAAGCATTAAGGAAACAGAATAAAGCCAGAACCTTGAATAGCTTATTTAAGCATTAACAACCTAATTTTCTATCTGAACTAAAAGCAGAGTAAACCTTTAGACCCAGTCCAGTGAGGAAGGATCCTGACGGACTGACTATACTATCTGCATGTAAATTAAAACTTATAACTTTATCAGTCAGCTAAAACCTGCTAAAAAAGGAAGGAAAACAAAACATGGGTTAGCAACATTTCAAAAGTCTTTGGTTGACATGGCCCCGCTTAGGGCCCCAGGCTCCTTAGAGGACCTAAGTAAAAAAGTAAGAAAAATAAAATGTCCTGAGAAAAGGCTAGGTCAGTTCCAGGAGACTTCCATGTTAGTCTCTACCAAGGAATTTTGGTATGGTGTTTTTAAGCCCTTGTAACTCCTGTGGATGCCGAAATAAGTCTTTGGTAGCCTGTTGCCTTTTCAAGCGGACCAGCCTAATTGAAAGTCTCTGGAGATGGCATTAACTGAGTTATTGCATTTACGAGTCCATGATCTGGGTGGGACGCCTATGAGTGATTTTTGAGGCTTGGTCAGTGGGCCTCTTTTGCCTGGTCACTTCCGACCATTGTCTTTTCGGGAGAGATAAAGCTGCCGATGCAGGTGATGTCGAAGTCAGGTCCCTCCCAGTAAGATCCAGACTCTTTAGAAGCTCTTGGCAGTCTTCTAGAGAACGCGTTGTATACTGGGTGCTCCCCACTGAGAAAATTAGGGCAAATGGGAATCCCCAACGGTACCTGATGTCATGGCGGAGAAGGACTTCCAGGGCAGGCTTCATCAGCCTCCGTTTTTGAAGCGTGGAAGGGGAGAGATCCGCAAAAAATTGAAGTTTTGCCCCGTCTGGGCCTATGATCATAGCCTTTTTGCGGGTAGTTGCCAGAATCAGGTCCCTAGATTGTTGGCGTAGAAGCCTGACTATGATGTCTTTGGGAAGGTCTAGATTACGACTTCCCCCAAGGGCTCTATGTGCACGCTCCACTTCCCATTCGTGGTCTGGATGACCTGAGAGGATCTCGTCGATCGCGGCCTTAAGGTAACGAGGGAGGTCGACTATTGCCGTAGGCACGCCTCTGATCCTCAGGTTGAATCGTCTGGATCTATTCTCCAAATCCTCCAGTTTATCTTCTATGCCACAGATACGGGAGGTGTTGTCAGCGATGATGGCCCTGTCTCTCTCCTGGGCCCCCACCACCTGGTCAACGGTGTCTTCAAGTTGATGGGTCCTTTGGCCAATCTCATGTATGTCCTTCTGCAAAGATGTGACCGCCCTATCAATGTGGGAGGCCAGGAGAGCCTCAATTCTTGCCATTGAATTGCTGTTGATGGAGACCTCAGGCTGTGGGGCCCCCTCCAGGGGATCCAAGTCTGAGGTATCAGATTGCTCTGAGACAAGATCCTTCAGCAGTGCCGCCTGTGTTTCCGAGGCCTTGAAATGTTTGTCAATTTTCTTGGAAGTTAAAGATTTTTTGTTCTTCACCATTTTTATGGAGCTGCTTCTTCCCGGGGTAGCCATTGAATGTCCAGACGTCAGGTGGATTCCACTGGGGGGGTCACTCCGTATTAGCTTTTTCCTCTCAAGTATTTAGGTCTATTGTGGTCTGTCTTGTCTGTTCATATCTAGATTCTGTAGTGAAGTCTTAGCATCTCTCAGACCCTGCCGGCGGGAACTGTGCACAGCCCCGTCAACTACATCTCCTTAGGCTGATATGCTCCGCGTTTCTGTGCCCCCAGCAGATCTGGATTGTGTATTTTTCAGCGTCCCACCAGGAGTAGTCAGTGCCAACTTTTCAGTGCAGGTGCTGAAATGAGATCTAAGCTCACAATGTTTGATGATAAAAAAAAGACAGAAAAATAGCAGTTGCACTTATCCTGAATGACCACACGATGGCAGCGTGATACAAGATTGTCAGATATTATACACCAGATGTATGGCAATAGCTGGAAGCAGATTTTTTTACTCTAAAACTCAGCCAAGATACCAGCTGGGACTTCTGTGGCAAGGTACAGTGGATTCAGCCTCCAGTATAGTAGGAGTGGGGCTGCCAGACCCCTGAGGTTAGTAAAGATGCAATGTTTTTGTCAGCAGTAAAATCACTGCCTTTGAAACTGAAGGTAAAAGGGCTGTAGGTGAGTCAGACTCACCCCAGTATATACTTCTGTGGCAGTGGCAGCCAGTAGACTGTGTGGCAGAGGAGTCTTAGTATTAGCTCAATTTCTGGGCCTCAGGAGTGGTAGGGTAGGGAGAAACTGAGTGCCCTTCATAGGCCAGAAAAACAAAATGGCCGCCACCCGTTCATGGGCCTTTTACCTCCACCTTGCTGCTCCAGAAGCTGCCAGGCAGTACAGGCCAGAGATATCCTGAGGAATCAGCCACAGACAAGTGTCTCTAGGGAACCTCTGAGGTTTCCTGCAGTACTCACAGAGCGTGGGTCTCCTCCTCTGTAATTTGATAATTTAACCCTCTGTACTCTATTCTACTTTGTAAATAGCACTATGGAAAATGTGGTGCTTCATAAATAACGAGTAATAACAAAAAGTAGAGCTTGATCCATGGAATGATGGTTGGCCTAGAGTGCAAACACTTTAATATGGCATATGTTGCTTTTGATTGGCTGAAATTAAAAATACATTTTTCTATTGTTTATCTTTTATACAAGGTGGTTGATATAATTTAGCTTTACTGATAACATTTTGATAATCATTTTTTAAATACTGACATATGTATGTTGTCATCATACATTGGTCCTTTAAGCTCTGCCATATAGAATGACTTGAGATGAGTCAGATTGGACTGTACACAGAATAATGCAGTACATTGAGTCTAGGGGATTCTTTTTGTACTTTTGTTATAAGGAGACAAGACTCGTATCCCCTGCAGTGAAGAAAGGTAGAAATATATTTACTGTCAAAGAAACATATACTTCTTCACATGTAAGTATCCCTTTAAGCAAAAGTCTAGCAAAGCAGTTCTTGTTCTTGTTCCTTGCTCGCTGATACATTCATTCCTCTGTTCTTTATTGCAACTACAACCCAGATAAGATACTGATCTGTAATAGCACCAAACATTGTTAAGAAAGCATTGTAACAATTTTCTCCTGTGCTGTGCTAAATTTACTAGACATTACTCACAGTGACCTCAAAGCATTAAAATCTCAGACAAAATCAAAAATAAGTTAATGGGATAATATATTACTAGTTCTCTAAAGATTCAGAAGACATATAATATTAGAAAACATGGATTTTGTTTGTTTTGTTTTGTTTGCTTGTCTTTTATTATTTTGTGAAATGGAATTTTATAACTCTAAACTCTAAATTATATTTTTAAACAAACATATCAGCATAGAAGCATTTTTAGAGAAAAAAAAAATACAGAAACTCATACACTCACCACACAAACCCAAACACACACATCACACAAAGCCAGGACTCTCTACGGTTAGATGCTCCCCCCCAAAAAAAAATAATAGAAAAACAAATAGATTGATTCTGAAATCAAGATTTTCTGGTCAATACAATAGTACAGCAGGTGCAGATTTCCAGACACAGAGTAGAGTATGTGATTTTCTCCCACAGATCATGAATCTTGTATTTATTTTTGCCAGCAGATACATGCATATCAACCAGAGTTTGGCCAATCCCCCTTTCTAGGGTGCAGAATCACCTCAAGACTTCTGTCTGGGCTTTACCTTGATTCAGCAAACACTGCATCAGATCTTTCCACTGTCATTATCTTTAACACTTGGCAAAGAATCTCTCTCTCATCATACAATCAAGGCAGGCCCCGGCCTAAGCTTTACTCTCTCATTTCTTTATATTTCTTTTTGCAGGACACCATAGTTAGGATAGTTTCCACCGTGTTGTCTTCAATTTCTAGGCAAAGGCAAAATGTAAACAAAAACAAGTCCAACCAAGACCTGTCATACAAGATCTTACATCCATCTTACAAACCTACATTCTCCCACCATTCACACCTAAGCTAACCTAAATCTTCTCATTCTGCAACTAATAAATTAATAATATGCACTACTTATACTACATTTCAAGCTAACTCTGTTTAATTTGCTAAATAACTAAACTTCACATATGCACAACTCTGTAATTAACAAAAGGTAATATAGATGGGAAATACTACAAAGCATAATAAATCATATACATATAAGCATAATCACATCTTATTTAAAGCAAGTTAATCATATAATTTTAGCTCAAGGCTAACAAGTGGTCATTAAAACAGTTTTTATAATACTGTATTATGTCATTATTATGCGACTAGAGCACTATTTTATTTATCCTGTTACAGGTAATGTACTGGTACAGAAATTCATTTAATTATTGATATCTATATATTTCACCAAATAGTTACATTTGCTACCGTCCCCATCAACAAATGATGACATCATGCCCATCCTAACAGAGAGAAGTCAACCGGTTATATTATCCTTCAAGTTTAGAAACATGAGGATAAGTCTATTGGTATAAATCATTATTATAAAGGCTTTTGCTTAACAATAATATTATCTTCCCTAATGCATTTTGGGTAAGAGAAGCTATTTTCCAGTTGAGAATTGAATACTACACATCACTTATTTAATTTAAGCAAAGGGGATGTCATTTTACACACATGGATCAATACTTGTACCATGCAAACGTTTTCTTTCAATATAACCACTCATTACCCTATTTAGCATTGTACCAAAAGTACTGAATCTACCTCGTAATATATATTTAGGGATTATATCTCTTATCTGGCATAATATAGTCAATTCATAATGCATTCTTATTACATCTCAATGGAGTCTTCAGTCGATTACAAAGGAGTGATCAGCATTAAAAAACATTATCTCAAAAGTTACAAATTACGTTAAAACAGTTCTGCCTTAACTTAAACTGAAATGTTGTATGTCTTCTTTTTTTTCTTAAAAAAATACATTTGTAGCAAACACTGTGTTTAAGTAAAACCAAATTCCGTGCAATGTTGACTTTAAAGATTTGTCTTCAAATACACAAAAAAACTAAATACTTTAAACCTGGCATTGATCTTTTTCTACATCACACTCACTCAATCACACGGGTTACAAACAAACACTTAAAAATGGCTAATAACCCTGTATACTTAAATATGGGGAATGTAGATACTAGCAGCCTCCCATGCTAAGGCGAAACCCACAGCTTCAGCTGGTAATATCCACCCTAGAGAGCATTCTCAACCACTCTATATCAATATACCACAATCAACATTTTTTTCCTTATTTCTAATGTTAACTGCAGCCCTCTTTGTGATTTAAGACAAAGCAATATTACCAAACCCTCTGTCTAATTATAAACCAGACACTTTCTCCTACTAATCCCTACCATGCATCTAGGTTAAAAATAGAACTTACCTTGAGTATTGGTTTGTAAAGTGCACTTTGAAGCCAATGGGTTCAAGGCATCACTCTCTCAGACCGATCAGTCCTCCATAGATCCTTATTCTATCAGCCTTTGCTGGTCTGTATGGTAAATTTGCTGGTTCTTTCAGTGCTGAGGGTGCTTAGAACAGATATAGCAATCCCGGATGAGCCCCCAAAAATGTTGTGGAAAAAATCCCCCTTTCAGTGGCTCTTCTATAACCAACACTCTTCTTCTTCTTATTATTATCTTTTATTTGAAACGCGCCAACATATTCCGTAGCACTGTACAGGGGATATGGACAAGGAAAAATACAATATTAACAACTGCAGAAATAGAGGGCCCTGTTTTGAGCTTAAAATCTTTGTAGAAAGTGCTTTTCCAAAGCACCCTTCAAGATTTGAAACTCGCTACTTACAAAGGGAAAGGAAGAGACAGAAAAGAGGTATGGCAATGGGTGAACCTCTGCTAATCAAGAAAAACATGCTCCTCTCTTGTGTCAAAAAACACTTGGATGATGTCCAAGGGCTCTATTAAATTTGCCGATTTGTAGTTCCAGAAGCCGTAAAGGAGCCTGCAAAAGTGACGGCTATTAAATTGGCCTCTTTTAGCTATCCACAAATGATCTGCGGGTTACAGACTGAAAATCCTTACGGGCTGTCAAAATCTGAACTTTGACTCAGCTAAACCTTTGATCTTTCAATCCCGTAAATTTTGCAATCACAAATCGATATTAAATTGCTCAAGCCCTCAATTGTTTACACACTCGTTAATGGTAAATGTAGCCAAAAATCCTACGGGTACTAGAGAGGACCGGCAAGTGGGTTAAACTCCTGTCTGTAGCACTGTAAAAGCAAATATAAACACACTACTGTATTTCAAATTACAGGAAAAGAGCTGAAAGGTATTAAAATGAATAGCACAACATTCTCAAGCTCACAAATCTGCAATAAAAAATATGTTTTTAATGTTTAATTTCGGTGTTATATTGATCCCGGCAATCAAGTTCTATACATATAATAGAACTTGCATGGACTAGAATATTATATTAATTGATTTTGATTGGAAATGCTACATACCGAAGCATGGTTTACGGATTTGGATTCCAGCCATGTAGTTAATACGGCCTTTTCTAATTTAATCCCTCTGTAATGATATAGAAATCACAAAGTTGTGGAGACTAGTAGCCAAGGTCAGCAATAATCCAGTTCCGCAAACTTGTAGGTGAAAACAGGAACAAGGTTTATTGAAGTGATCAGGAACCACACAATAATCTGGCAAGGATCAATAGACAGGAAGTGCCTTATATAGGCCAAGGACCAGACACCTGACCAGAGACAGCTGAAGAGATTTAGGGACTGATACTATTGCTAGCAGAGTCAAGCTTATAAGGTCTCAATGGAATTCACAAAGGCAGGCTGGCGCAGTGGTAGGGAAGAGGTATAGCAGCCTGGGGACCAGGGTTTAAAACCCAGCAGAGTCAATTCCTCACACCCTCTGTGACTCCTGCAAATTACAAGCCCGCTGATCATGGGCGTAGAAGCCTAAACAAAATATGGGGGGGTTAATTCAACTTGACTCGCAGGGCAAGAAGCAGGGATGGATCTACTGCTGTGCACCAGGGCCCTGCTCTGTCGGGGTCCTATTACTGTAGTTCCCCTCAAATCCCTTTTTTTTTCTTCATTTCTTTTTTTAAATCCTCAATTGCCCTGCTCCAAAAGTCTGGGGGGGGGGTAGATAAAGTTTAAAGAGGCAACAAACTGTGGTCCTGAGTGGTGCAATCAACGCTACTTCCACGGCTCAATGCAACATGGCCCTGCTCTGGGGGGAGTGTGTGTGTGGGAGGGGGTTAGCAAAGGGTGTAGGGGCCCAGTAATTTCTGGGGATGACAACCAAGCTTTAAAACGAGAAAGATCATATTCTTGCATTGGTTAATTTGTGTATTCTGCAAGTGTAGAGCGAGAGAATATATGTCTGTTTTGCAGCATTTGTAAAGGGAGACCAGGAGAGGTTATCATTTGGTACTTAAAATTATATGAAATTATGGCAAAAAGAACAAATACCATTGGGGTGTCAGAATAGCTGACTGACAGAAAAAAATAAATTCCATTGTACATTTACTATACAGGAGGTCCCCAGCTTACAGACGACTTGTACTTAAGAACAAGCCCCCAAGGCTTTATGTATGATTTTGTTTTTATTTGTTCTGTTTGTTTGAATTAAAAGACAGATCACAATAGTTTCTGTAACTTACTATTAACATGTGTATTATTATCATTATTACAGTATTACACTGTATTATTATTACTACATAAGAGCCATTATAGTATTGTTGCGGTTATTAATATTATTATTATTATTATTATTATTATTATTATTATTATTAATCATCAGGGATCCAAGTTATATACAAATCTGACCTAAAGATGTTGTCATGAATGAATTTCATCTGTAACCCAGGGACCGCCTGTTGTGTCCATTTAATAGAAGCCACACAACATTGAACAACCAATAAAGATAACTATGACTCATGCTTGTGACACAACACAGCACAAAGCAGGGTGGCCATAGTAGGTGCAGGTGCTTGACTCCTGCCTAAGTAAATACAAAATATTAATATTGCACCACACCACCTTATTTCCACAATTTAAAGATATATACTTAGGGGTTGGAAACTTCCTGCGGAGCCTGGCTTTGTAACATGTGTTCTACAGGCCCCTAAATATAAATATATATTTATTAATTTATGAGGGGCTTTCTATGATGCTCCTGACTCCTAAAAAACTCCTATAAAAGCTCTGACGTTACAGTTATTTCTGTCTAGTGTTTGTGTGTGTCTATTTATATATATATAAATATAATATTATATATAAATAAATGTATAATGTATATACAGTCAGCATAAAAACATGGTTAGTACATAAAAAGACACACTGTTACTGAACATGCATAAATAGTGCACATTATATACATACATAGGATATTTTATATATATATATATATATATATATATACACACTGCACATTATATATACACATTATATATGAAGTCACTGCTCCTTAAATACATCAAATCCGTGCCTTACACTGCACATACGATGATGCGTCTGAGCCATTCCTGCTTCCTCCAGTTTATGATCCTCTCAAATATCTGGGGTGTGAGAGAAGGGTCAGCCAGGCCTGTTATGAGAGGGAAAGTGTACAGAGTGGAAGAGGCTGATCAGTTAAATTTAAGTCACATTAAGGCAGTTATGCTCCACAGCACAGTAGAAATTTATGAGAGGGAGAGTAGAGCTCTGCTGTCAGATGACACTGTGCACCCCCGCGCAGCATAGCCAGGGGTTTAAAGAGCCAGTGCACTCTTTAAAATATTACAATAAGAATGTCTAATTATATAAGCTGGGTGGGGGGGGTTTGTCCCCTGCATCCCCCCAGTTCCTATGCCAGTGCAACTGACTAACGGGCAGTACAACGGCCACTGCGGGCTTGGAATTTAATAGTGCCTTGTGCTTTATTTCATGGATTTTGTGAACTTGCTATTTGCAACAGATTCTGCAGGTTCCTCTATTTTCCTTACACCCGAAGAGGTGTAAAATATTCCCATGAACAACAGAGTTTTCGAACAAGCCAGCAGCATAAAATGAACCATCATAATAATTATTGTGTGGCATCAATATATATATTTATATGTTTCCAGGTTTGTGAAATGTAAGTGTGCGGTTTGGATCTGTGTAGTCCACTAGTGGTCTAAGGTAACATTTTTCGACCACACTATAGAAAGAGACCAAATGTTCATTACTTGAAGTTGATCTCAAACTAAAATGTTGATCTATGTCATCTTAATATTGGAAGTTGAGATTATTATCAACCATTTTTTTTATTCATAGAGCAGCAACACTTATGTGTCAGGATACAAGGATGCCTTTGATGTTTCTATTGAGAGAAAATCATATCAGAGCACTTTAAAGAGGCTGGTACAAAAAGTGCCTGATTGTTACATTTTACTGCTGAGACATGTACAAAATATAAGATTTTTACTAGCTTCTATAAAGATGCCCATGGAGGAGCAAATTGGAGGGGGAATGGGTTTTGACCCTAGGAAGGACAATAGGATGTATGATTTAAATAAATTGGTCCCTGGCCGAGTGTTATGAAGGGGCAGAGTGAAGATGGGGGCACACTGGAGCTGGAGCACACGGCAGAAAGGTTGCTGTCCCTGCTGCCCTATCTTTGTCCATGTCATCCCACATGCTCTTATGGCTCAGCTAAGAGAAGCTGCCATTACTTGGATTTCCCAACTTGTGGCCACTTTCATATACATTTTCTCTCCTCCCCTGTAGTCCCCCACTTTATAGAGCTATTTGCCCTACTCCCATTAGAACAAAACTTTGAGTTGAAGAAAGATAGTATCAAGGATGAGAATAAAAACGAGGAGGAAAAGGAAGCACACATAGAGGCTTATCCTAAAATCTTTTTCCAATTGACTGCAGGTTTTTTTCATATTAGCGAGTATTATCAGAGAAAAGCGTCCAGTATTCTGCTCCTCCCTCTTCAGCTGTTAGGATGAGATTATAGTATATATAAGGCCTATGGAGGTATGGCCTCGTCGACCTATGATGAACAGTTCAGGCAAAGGATGGCGGTGCAGGAGAACATGAGATGGGATGATAGAGATGTGGGTATTTTGATGAAGATAGTCACCCTGCATAGTTCTGGCTATTCCTTTTTGGGCCTCCAGTGCTAGACAGCATAACATGCCCAGCATTACAAAGAGAGGGTGTTACTTTCTTTTCAACTAAAGCGTTTTCGAGAATTTTCCCTTCCATAATTAGTGTATTTCTCCCTTGGGGCTGGTCCCTAAAAAGTGTCCAGGAAAATATAGGCTCATTCATCATGTATCAGTCCCAAAGGGTCCCTCTGTTAATGACAGCATCGATAAAGAACTCTCGTTGGTCAACTATGCACCATTTGACTAGACTATTAGTTTAGTGTACAAACAGGGCACCAGGTAGTGGTGCCATGTACGCGAAGGTTGACATTGGGTCCAAATTCCAACTCTTTCCAGTTAAACTGGTATGCCATCATTTCCTAGGATGTCACTTCCAAAAGAAATATCTTGGGGACCTCTGCTTGTCAATGGACTGCTCTATCTCTTTTGGCTTCTTCAAGACATGCATGTAGCTACTTCATTCAATGGTTGGTGGAAACTAGTTCAGGTGGTTTAAAGGTTTTTAATTTGTCCTTATGGGAAGGAATATCACAGGCCTTGGCTTCTTTGCGAGAGCGCACCTAAAGGGTACTCTTTTCGCAGTAGTGCTTGCCCTTCATTGGTACATGGGAATTAGCCTCTAGGGGCATGGGTCCTCTAAGAGGATGTCTGTTTACCTTAATATGGGCAAGCACTAAGTTATATATTCCTTTTTGTTATTTAACTCATTAAAGAAGCTGTGGCCTAATATTTCATCCATAACAATTCTTTTGGTATTCATTTAATAGGGTTTATTGATGGTGTTGGGGGTTTATTGTAAAAGTAATCCCATGAGAGGGTCATAAACTCTATAAAATATATAAACAATAAAATTACGTTTTTCTTTGTGCTACGATTATAAATTGTTTTATCATCAAACATCTCCCAGATCACTAAGTATCACATGGGCTTCCAAATAGGTAACTGAATGCTGCAATGTTTATATCGTATTTGGGCAATTGTCTCTGCAAGCTTAGTGAAGCACTCCACAGTTAAAGCAAAGCTTAGTAAATCTCTGGCATGATGTTAGTTCCAAGTAAGAAACAAAATGCTCATTTTTAGCTAAATGTAGTATGCCTTTTCTGGTCTATATTCCAGTCAGACAAGAATGATTTTTACTGAAAGTCAAATGCTAAGATTTGGAAACTGTTCATAGGTAAATCTATAACTATTGAAGGAGACTGTATTATAGACACCCTGGGGAACTTCCTATGTAAGAGGAGGACCATTATCTGAACCTCTCATTTGATGATAATACTTTTGGAGATTAGGGATTTTTCAGTGCCAATTCTCAGCGACGATTAACAGATTTAAAGTCACAGTTTTATGGCTATCCCTGGTTGGGCGAATTTGGGCAGTTTGTGGATCCATCAGTTTGGTTTATCCATTACTGCTCAGACAGGGATAGCCTTTAATGCAGCATCATTTCACAGGTGCCCTTATGAATGTCACAATCATGAGTCCCTAAAAGGACAAAACAGGTACGTTTAAAAAAAAAAAAAAATGTTTTCTGTACATAATCAAGGTACTGTTGTTCATAATGTAAATGTATGTAATAACCATAATTAAAGGCATCCACATTTTGGTAATTTAGAGTTAAACTTGCTGGGTTTTCCTTACTGATATTTTTAATGCATTGTATGCATTGTTTTATTTTTACTTTACTTTACTGTAAACGGAACTGGAACACAACTGTTTTCTTCAAGCATTAATAAGAGCTTTTTTTAAACAATGAATGAAAAAATATTATGTAAAACCTGTTTAAACCTAATTTGAACTAATAGTAATTGCAGAGAGCACACATTAGTAAATAAATCTCCTTGGCTTGCAGAGGGCAAGCAGCCAAGCTTTAAAAAATAACTACTAGCATTATAAAGTTCAAACATTATAAATCAAGTATACTTATGTATGTAGTTTCATTTTAACAGCAATTTTTTTTATGGTACAGTGGTCCTTTAAGCTTGATGAGATAGGAAGTATGTGCAGGGATTATCAGAGGGTAGCAGCTAAGGATGAGATGGATGACTCTGGCAAAAGCTTTCAGGATGGATTGCTCAGTGGGTGAGTGGAGTAATCAAGCCGGGTACTGATGAAAGTGTACATTAGACTCATAGTTACACAAGAAAGGTGGAGACTGCAATATTTTGTAAACGATGAGATTGAATGAATAAGAGGCCATGCATGATAAAGAGACAACAAACTTGAGTTGTTGGCTGGTTGTGGTGTTGTCTACAGCAAGATACATTTCAAATGAAGAAGTGAAGAAGGATAAGGAAGTAAGTAACTCTTTTTTGGAGACGTTCATGTTTGCATGGTGTGAGGCCATCCAAGAGGAGTTGTTGGAAAGACATGTTGAAACACAAGTTAGCAGGGATATGGTATAAGTCTGCTAAGGAGGATAATGTCAGCATAAACATGGTACTGATAAATATGTAGAGAACCACAGGAGGAACAAAATAACAGAAACACCTGACAATATACTGTATTAATATCAAGGACCTAATAAGAAAAAAATGTGCAGTTTTTGTAACCAATGCACAATTCTAGCACCAACTATTTGGCTTCATTGGAACTCTACTAGTTGCCTCATGATGCTTTGAAAAAGCAGAAATCAAAAGTGCTAATTGTTAGATCTCTTTTATAGCTGACATATACTTCCTATTGGCAATCAGTCAGTAGATAGATAGATAGATAGATAGATAGATAGATAGATAGATAGATAGATAGATAAATAGATAGATTGATAGATAGACCCAGAGCATGTTTGGGGATCAGTATTCTCTACATAGTGAAGCGTTAAACTAGGGCCCTACTGGGGGTATTTAATATATTTTTTATGAAAGCTAATGGGATTGTTCTAGTAATTTTAATCTGGACCACAGTGAAAATAACCCTGGAATTAAATAAGTGACTGTTCATGTATGAGTTATATATGTTTTACTATTCAGAGTCAGCTATTACATTCAGCTTTACAGTAACAGTATTCCTTTGTTGCTAGAATTGTCAAATATAGGGTAGAGGGGCAATCTATGTTTTTTAATGACCTTACTTGGTGTCTGTCACAACCCAGGGCAGGGGAATCAGGTACACCCCACCACCTCCTGCTTTCAGCTTACAGAACACCCCTGAGTGGTGAGGTTTTGTGTTTATCTCAGCACCCAGCTTTCCAGTTCAGGAACCTCAGTCATGGAGAATCTGAATATGTGGAACTGAATCCCTTTAGTTAGGATGGCACAGAATACAATACTTACATTCAACTTTACAGTAACAGCATTCCTTTGTTGCTAGCATTGTCAAAGATAGGGTAAAGGGGTAATCTATGTTTTTAATGTCCTTACTTGGTGTCTGTCATGACCCAAGGTGAAGGGATCAGGTACACCCCACATTCCCCTGCTTTTATTGTACAGGGTACCCCTGAGTGGCAATTGTGTCATAAGGTGAAAAAAATATATAAAATTCCTTCCTGACCCTAGATACTTGCAATCAGATTCCGTCCTGGTTCAATACTCCCTCTCTAATAATACAGGATAATCCTGAATGCCCTTTTTATAAAAAAAATATATCAAATCATTTTTCAAAGTTATCTATCAAATGCGCCGTAACCAGTCGCCACCTCCTTTGGTAGAGAATTCCACAGATTAACCACCCTCACTGTGAAGAACCCTTTTCTTTCTTTAAGGTGAAATCTTTTTACTTCTAATCTCAAAGGATGTCCTCTTGTCAGTTGAAAAACTTGTGGCACAAAAAGCTCACTTGACAAAGCCTTGTATTGACTCTGGATATATTTATATAAGGTTATCATATCCCTTCTTAGATGCCTTTTTTTCTAGAGAAAATAAGTTTAATTTGGTTAGTCTTTTTTCATAACTTAGGCCCTTCCTTATATTAGTTTTGTTGCCCTTCTCTGTACTTTTTCCAGCTCTAAAATGTCCTTTTTTATGAAGTAGTGCCTAAAATTGTACTCCATATTCCAAATGAGGTCGTACTAGAGATTTGTATAGTGGCAGAATTATATTTGCTTCCCTTGCTTCTATACCCTTCTTAATACATGCTAATATTTTATTTGCCTTTGCAGCTGGCATTGAGCACTGTTACCTAGGTGGTTGTCCACAAGTACTCCCAAATACCTTTCAACATCTGATACCCATAGATTTGCTCCATTAAGAAAATAAATAGCAGGGCTATTTTTCCTTCCCAGATGCATAGCTTTACATTTATTCGTATTAAATCTCATCTGCCATTTAGATGCCCATTTCTCTAATTTATGCAAATCCCTTTAGAGGGAAAGTACATCATTATCTGATTTAATTACCTTGCACAACATAGTGTCATCAGCAAAAACGGAGACAATACTTTCCAATCCTACTTCTAAGTCATTAATAAATATGTTAAAAAGGAGAGTACCTAATACTGAACCCTGAGGAACCCTACTTACCACATTAGTCCAATCTGAGAAAGTTCCATTTACAACAACCCTTTGCTTCCTGTCTTTTAGCCAGCTCTCAATCCATGAGCAGATATTTACTGCAATTCCTGTATCCCTTAGTTTGCTCAATAGATTCCCATGTGGCACTGTATCAAAAGCCTTTGCAAAATCCAAAAATACTACATCCTCTGGGTTGCCTTGATTCAAGTTCCTACTAACCACTTCATAGAAACTAATTAGGTTAGTTTGACATGACCTATCCCTCATAAATCCATGTTGATTCCCACTTAGAATCTTGTTTAAATAGATATATTCTTGTATACTATCCCTTATTAACCTTTCTAAAAGCTTTCCAACTACAGAAGCGAGACTTACAGTTATATAGTTTCCTGGATTTGTTCTTGCTTCCTTCTTAAATATAGGTATCATAACTTCTGCTTTTCTCCAGTCATCTGGTAGAGACACTGTGTTGAGTGAATCTTGAGAAAGTACATATAATGGTTTGGCTATTACAGAACCCACTTGCCTCAGTACCTTTTGATGTATTCTATCAGGACCTGGGGCTTTATTAACATTTATTTTTTCCAACCTCTTTTGGATTTCTTCCTACGTTAACCAATTATATGGTGAAAGCAATGTAGCCCCATTTTGTTGCAGTGACCCAACCACTGGTACCTCCCTTGTGTATACCAAAGAAAATAACCTATTTTGCTCATCTGCCTTTACCTGGTTACTAATTGTAAGACAGCCTGTGTCACATTGTAATGTTCCTATAGCTTCCTTCCAGACCTTCTTCCCATTAATATATTTAAAAAATATTTTAGGGTTAGTCTTACTCTCCTTTTAATTTTCTATTTTAGACAGTCTAATAGCCCTTTTGCAAGCCTTGTTGACTTCCTTGTACTAACGTAAAGCAGTCTCTGTCCCCTCTTTTCTGTATAACTGAAATGCCTGTTTTTTACTCATCATCTTCATCTTTAAATCATTGTTAAGCCACAAGGGTTGTGATTTACACCTTCTACTTTTATTTCCACATGGTATATGGTGATAGGTATGTATATTTAATAAGGATTTAAACGTTGTCCATTTATGTTCAGTATTTTTACCTGTCAGTTATCTATCCCAGTCTATACCTTGTATTGCTGCCCTTAGACCGTTAAAATCTGCCCTTTTATAATTGAGAGTTTTTGTTGGCCGTTTACAGTTTTTTTTTTTTTATTCAATCTCAAACTGTGTTGTGATCACTGTTTCCCAATGGTTGCCCTGTTTCAACATTTGATATTATATCAATATTATTTGTGACTAGCGAATTGCCCGTCAAAAAATGATGGCAATAAGATTGTAAGGCAGGTAATGCTGTTTGGGTGCAAAATTAATTTTGTTGGTGTTTTAAGATTCTTTGGCGCTCATTGCGACCCATGCGCTGAGCGCTGAGCGCTGAGCGCCTAATATATGCAGGAAGCATTGTGTTGAAGAGCTGGCAATCTGTTTTCATGTTGCTGCATCATCAGTGCTGTGGAGCTGCTGTGTAAGCGTCATGAATGTGTGCAGTGTAATAGTGTGCGTGCGCGAGGCAAATCCGTTAGGGTAGCTGTGTACTTCCGGATTCTATAAGTTATTGTTCTAAAATGGCGGCTAATGTGTGGTATGCAGCTGTGGCTGATTTAGCGTCCTTCGTTTCGGATGTCGTCCGACTGTTTCGGAAAATACGTAAGTGTTTGGTGGTGTTTTGCGTGTTTAGGGTCCTTTAGCCTCGCTTTCGTTTTGTTCGGCGGCCATTTTTTCTCTTGCTTAGGTGATTTTCGGGTGTCTAAACTCCGAAATTCGGAGTTAAATCAAGGTGTAACTTCACTTGCAGAGGTCCTGGTTGTGGGTAACCTTTTTATGTGTTTGTTGTTTGTATTTTTTGTGTTTGTAATGTTTTTGGGGTCGCGGGGGTTGCGTCCTTGTTTTCGGATCTCGTACGTCTTTTTCGGGAAATCTGTAGGTGTTTGGTGGTGTTTATTGTGTTTTTCATGTTTTCACGTGCGCGGATTTCGTACGTTTTTTGCGAGGTCGTAATGGGTCGTAATGTGTCTCGTATTTTGCTTTCGTAACTACGTACATTTTGCGAGGTCCGCAGTTGCTGGCAAGGAGCGACTTTATGCCAGCTTGCGAGCCCGCAAGCGTTAGCAAAGGCCCGCATGCTCACAACTATATATGTGATGACTAAATCCAAGATAGCTTCATTTCCAGTAGGTTGTTATATAACCTGGGTCAGATAATGATCCTTGAGTGTGCTCAAGAACGTGCTCCCCTTAGCTGAACTGCTAGTCTCATTCATCCAGTTTATTTCAGGGTAGTTAAAATCTCCCATTAAAAAAACTTGACCATTGTTCTCTGTGTTTGTCCCTTGATCTATGGCTGGGTCCTGGAAAGTAGTTATCCACGAGAGCCCCATGCTAGTTTCACAATCCATACCTTGGTTATAGTCCATTTTCTCCTCCAAGCACTGGTGGATATGGCTGTTCCCATCCAGACTCTCCTTTGCATCAGCAATCTGACAATGCATTTCTTTTCGCCCCACTGCCTTGTTCTTAGCAATGGTGTCCACACCAACTGGATAGTGTTGCTTCCAATGGTCTGCCACGGTTTTAGGGCTGCTTTTCTGGTCTGCCCCATGGTCTATGACAGGCTCCTGGAGAGTGGATACCCACAGGAGACCTAGGCTAGGATCATAGTCTCTACCTACTGCATAGTCCATTTCCAGGGCACGGTCCATTGTCTCCCTCTCCAAGAGCTGGTGAGCCTGGCTGCTCCACCCCAGACTTTCCTTTCTGGGAACCAGTTTGCCACGCACCTCTTATCTCCTCCATTGCCTTGCTGTTGGCAATACCACTCCGGTCCTCAAGGCAAGACTGGTCCTTCTGGTTTGACAAGTTCCCAGAGCTGCTAACTGAGCCTGTCCCTTGAACTGTGGCTGGCTCCCTGAAAGTCCATTCCCAGGGCACAGTCCATACTTGGTTCTTTAAAAAACAAAGGAGCATGGTGGCCTTCTCCTTGGCCTTAGCCATAACCAGAGCAAGAATAAGAGTGGTACAACAAAACTATAAAAGGAAGGGGGGGGGGGGGGTGTTAAGGTGATGAAATAAATTTGTAAACAGACCCTAAAACCACAGGTAAGAGAAGAAGAACCCTATGATTTCCTACCTGAAGGATACAACCAGGGGCGGCTGGTGCATAGGGGCAAATGGGCAACCGCCCTCCCAAAATTAATGGACTGACCTAATTCCTCATGACTGACTTAATTGTTTAATTAACTAATATAAAATAAAAAATAGTTCTATCATATTAAATCTTCTATGTTTTAATAATTGCTGCTGTCACTTTAAATGTTAAACCCTTTGAGCCCTATTCAATTAGCTAAATAGCAGTTCCAGAAACCCCTATAGCAGCCTGCAAGAATTACAGCTATTAAATTGGCCTCTTTCAGCTACCAGCAAACAATCTGTGATTTACAGACGGAAACACCATAAGGGCTGTGAAAATCTGAACTCCGACCCATCTAAGCCTTTGATCTGTCAAGCCTGTAAATGTTACAATTGTAAATCGCTATTAAATTGCAACGAATCTCCAAGGACGCACTGGTGTCCAAACCTGTAAATGGCAAATGGAGCCAAAAATATTAGGGACTCCAAATAGGACCCGCAAAGGATTTACAGACAAGTTCTTAACACTGTAAAAGACAATATAATCACACCAGTGGACTTTAAAATGAGGGGAAAGCATGGAAAGGCATCACAACAATCCCCAAATAAAAAATAGGTTTTTTTAAATGTTTTTGATATCATCATTGGTTGGAATGGTCATGCATATGCCAATATGAAAAGCCATGCTGCAACATGCATAAAGCAATTAAAGACACACTACCTGAATAAATTGCAACACAAATACATGCAAATGGCTGACATATTAACCCTCCCTCACAGAGGCTCTAATGTGGATCCAGAAATATAAATATAATTGCATATACATCTCGCTCATCACATCTACATTGGGAAAATAAATAGTGGCCAAATTACACCGCCACATCACATATATCAAGTACCCCCGCAGCAATCCAGAAGGGTAACAGGGAAACATACACCACACTAATCCACTGGGCCTCAAACACACATGGAGGCTGTGCAGAGGCATGTGGAGCAACAGCCAACTCACCTCCATCAGGGATAATCATCCTGGAAAGTCCCACGTCATTGCTGGTTGCCATGTGCCACGATGTATAGCAATTCCCATTTGGTGACCTACTAATGTTTCTGCCTGTGCTGTTCCCGAAGATTTGCATGCCAAAGATACTGGAGTGGGTCACCAGTTCCTTTTCTAGTGGACTGTGATTTGTCTGACCTCTCTGCTATCACCTGCCCACCTACAGTGGTCCTACATGGTAAAGCTCACAGCTTCATTCAGGTACATAAGCCCATTCACCACCACCACTTAGCAATCCACAAGGGGACCAGGATAACATACACCACACTAATCTACTCTAACACATCAGGAAGGGCTGCACAACACATGGAGGTTGTGCAGAGGCACGGGGAACAACAGCCAACTCACCTCCATCAGGGGTAATCACCGCTACGCCCATCCTGGAAAGTCCCACGCCATTGCTGGTGGCCATGTGCCAAGATGTATACCCATTATCATCTGTTGCCATCCCATTAAGTGTTTTGCTATGAATTAAATCACATTATCACCTGTCATATTCCTATCAGGCTATCAGGGAAATGTTGTATTAACCCTTTATTATTATATATGATATATATTATTATGTGATATCTTATGGTATTATTACTAGTAGTATTATTATTATTGTTATCATATGTATTAACCTGTTGCATAGTAACTAGTGCTTATCAGTTTCCTGATATGGTAAAGTGACACAAATGTGATGTATGTGAATGTCCCAAAACCCAACCATTGAAAACACACTGACACGGTGAGAACACTTTAACAAAGCTTTATTTCATACACAGAGCACAATCAGAAATGGGTGTGGTGTGGACGAATCCTTGGAAGGCAAGAGGCTCTTGGGGAAAAATGGGATACCTAAAGGGGGTAATGTCATATTCTATAATAATCATGATGCATAGCACCTACCAGGGTCACATGTGGTCACCACACCACTGCAACCGGATGAATAAACGGATCACCAGAAATCACTCCATTTAATTGAAGAAACCATTAATGTGCATAGCACTTACAACTTGTCTATACCTGCTCAATGAAACAGATGATTAAATCTCTGGACTTTGTAATCCAATCCAGTTTCCTCTTATTAGTTTTGTTGCCCATCTCTGTACTTTACCAGCTCTAAAATGTCCTTCTTATGAAGAGGTGCCCGCAATTGTACTCCATATTTCAAATGAGGGTGTACTAGGGATTTGTATAGTGGTAGAATTATATTTGTTTCGCTTGCTTCTATACCCTTCTTAATACATGCTAATATTTTACTTGCCTTTGCAGATACTGCTTGGCATTGAGCACTGGTACCTAGGTGGTTGTCCACAAATCCCTTTCAACATATTACCCTAAATTTGCTAAATTTTCTCTAATTTATGCAGTTCCCTTTGGTGTCATCAGCAAACATGGAGACAATGCTTTCCAGTCCTACTTCTAAGTCATTATTACATATGTTAAAAAGAAGAGGACCTAATACTGAACCCTGAGGAACCCTACTTACCACATTAGTCCAATCTGAGTATGATCCATTTATAACAACTCTTTGCTTCCTGTCTTTTAGACAGCTCTCAATTCATGAGCAGATATTTACTGCAATTCCTGTATGCCTTAGTTGCAAAATTGTCTTCCATGTGTCACTGTATCAAACGCCTTTGCAACATCCAAAAAGACTACATCCACTGCGTTAAATCCGTGTTGATTCCTACTTATAATCTTGTTCAAACTGATATATTATTGTATATTATCCTTTACTAGCCTTTCTAAAAGCTTCCCCACTACAGAGGCGAGGCTTACAGGTCTATAATTAGCTGGATTTGTTCTTGCCCAATTCTTAAATATAGGTATCACCTCTGATTTTCTCTAGTCATCTGGTAGGGACCCTGTGTTGGGTGAATCTTGAAAAATTAGATATAATGGTTTTGCTATTACAGAGCCCAGTTCACTCAGTACCCTTGGATGTATTCCATCAGGACCTGGGGCTTTATGAACATTTACTTTTTCCAACCTCTTTTGGATTTCTTCCTGTATTATTCAACTATTTGGCGAAGGTATTGTAGCCCCATTATGTTACAGTGTCCCAACCACTGGTACCTCCCTTGTGTATAACAAATAAAATAACTTAATTAGCCCATCTGCCTTTTCCTGGTCACATTATCAGACAGCCTATTTAAGATTGTAATTTTCCTATAGCTTCTTCCTGCTGGCTTTCTTCCCATAAATATATATAAAAAAAACATTTTAAGGTTAGTCTTACTCTCCTTTGCAACTAACTTTTCATTTTCTATTTTAGCCAGTCTAATAGCCCTTGTCATTGTCAAGTCAGTTCTGAGTACTCTGTATACTATATAATGCAAGAAAACCCATAAAATTATAATTTAATGATCCCAAAGGATATTTACAAAAAACAAATTTTTATAATAACAAATGGAACATCAGGGGCCTCATTATATTGAGAAATTGTAGCCCATAATATAGCCCGTAAACCAATTTGCTATTCAATTAGTGTCTTTTTGAGAGCCACAAACGATATATGGGTTACGGGCTGAAAATCTCTGCGGTTATTACAACCGTACTTAACAACCCATCTAAGCCTTTGATCTTTCAAGACTGCAAGAGTTACAATCGCAAATTTCTATTCAATTGCTACGATTCTTCAAGCCTACAAACAGTTTCACACCTGTAGATGTAGAAGAAAATCCTACGGATACTGAATAGGACTCGCAAGGGTGTTTAACCCCTGTTCGTAGCACTGTAAATTCAATAAAAAAATCAATACTGCACTTTAAAAGACAGGGAAAGCGTTGAAAGACATTATAATTAATTGCACAACAGTTTCAACCTCGCAAATCTGAAAAAAAAAATATTATATTATTTATGTGACATTTCGGTGTTATATCAATCTAGGGAATCAATAAGTTAATACATATCAGGCCACCCACATGGACTGTAACATTTCCTTAATTCAATTTAATTATTTTGTACATTGCAGGTCTGATCACATATTGGTCCACTAAACGCTAATTGATTGACATGTAACCTCCATATTTTACTGAACTAATGATGACTATCTCAGTTTCTATTAGCTGTTTTTAAATGGGTAGCTACGGCCTTACTTAATTGATCATGTTCATGCTACATCTAATTGCATGGTTTATGGTTTCTGCCTTTAACTTGCGGGCTTGTTCAATTGAATCGATCAGTAATTGAAGGGTGTGTCATTTATTGAAATACTGTATGGTCTGTAAAACAGATTGATATTATTAAGTTATGCTTTGATAGTTTTTAACGTACTACAGAACACAATATTATAAAATTTACCCTAGAAAAAAATATTTAAAATGATCAATTTTCTCAAGTGTACTTTTTTAGAAAACAGCACATTGTAAAATATAGGACCTCATTCGATTGCAAGCCCGCAGATTGCATTGTACAGGCCATGTGTCTGCAGGCTTGAAATTTGCTACAATTACAGTTCGATTCAATTAAACAAGCCCGCAACTACCTGGCCGAAAGCCGAAAGCCATGCACCTATAAGTAGCATTTCAGAGCATGATCATGATCAATTAAGCAAGGCCGTAACTACTGATTTAGAAACAGCCAATAGTAAATGAGACCATCATCATGACATCATTAAAGCATGGAGGTTACATGTCAATCAATTATCATTTAGAGGTCGGAAATGCGATCAGACTCGCAATCCCACAATGTACAAAATAATAAAAATGAATGAAGGAAATGTTGTAGTCCATATGGGTGGCCTCATATATATTAACTCATTGATTACCGAGATTGATATAACACCGAAATTACACATAAAAAAAAACATTTATGGGTGTGAAAATATTTGCGGGCTTGAGGAATTGTAGCAATTGAATAGCGATTTGCGATTTTAGCGATTGTAACTGTTGCAGAGCTTTTCAGCTTGTAACCAGTAGATCGTTTGCGGCTCACAAAAAGACGTCAAATAGCAAATTAGTTTAGGGGCTCCAGTAAACAACAATAGCTCAAATGAATCAAGGCCATGGAGTTCAATTTCTAACAAATTGCTAATTAATAATGTAAATATTAAACATTAAATGAAGGCACTTTATAAATACAGAACAATAATAATAATTTACTTTATTTATGGGAGAAAAGCTTTTTATGGAATTACACTTAAGGGGATGAATAATTGCTCTTTTATCGTAGCACTTTATTTAAGTTATACAATATGAACACAAATGATCTCTTATAAAAGTGCAAATCTGAGTCACCTTCTGTGTAAAGTTTAAAAAAAACGATCATCCCATAAATAAAGCTCTCATATGAAAAATAATTAAAAATAATACTAATAAATAAATAACTTTCACTGGTGGGTATATTTGTTCGATCAGTAATCTTTTACTGTTTATTGCAAACATTTTGTAAAACATTCAACATTGCATGTTGAATATACATTTGTAAATAAAATTTTGATTTGAAATTATTAGTGTTTTCATTCTGTTTTAGTAAGTCTGCAACACTCTTACCACATTTTCCTTTTTCTATTTAAACATAATCAAGATATAACTTAATAAACATTAGCACTTTACAGCTTTAAGTATTCAATTAAGAGCGTACGGTAAAGAGCTATAAACTAACCAAAAGGGAGGGGGGAAGATGGGGTTCCCTTGAACGAGTTCTGAATAGCAGTACTTCTAAAGTTGGCAGATATAGAATTTTCGTATATATCAAGAGCCGAAAGTTACTTGTCTACTGCTTACCTGTTCCGTCCATGGAGCCGACATCGGAGAGTAGAGACTAACCACGTTTTGGTGAAGTAAAAAGGAGGAACCTTGTAGAAAAGGTGGGTTCATCAAATTATTATACAATTGTAATTGTATGTGGGAAATTAAGCTAGGGCTCCTACATTTCAAGGAATAAAGGGTAGCAGCAGCCTTATTAAATTGTGATTTGACCAATTGAATAGGGCTCTATATAAGCACAGAGACTATTTTTTTACAGAAGTTTTTAGTTAGTGAAGACCTTGCTTTTGGATAGAAGTTCACTAACTAAAAACTTCTGTAAAATAAATATGCTCTGTGCTTATATAGAGCCATATTCAATTGGCAGAATCGCAATTTAATAAGGCTGTAAGTGTTTAAAGATAAGTGGGTCATTCTATCATTAATCATTATTATGTATAATTTATTTATAACTTCTTGAATGTTAAGTGTTGGGGTTCTCCATTTTTTGGCAATTTGACTTTGTAACCAGCATTAAATATTGAAGCCATTTATTATGTTTTTTGGAAACCAAAGGAGTATAATAGCCGAGCAAGCATAAGTCTATTAATGGGTGGATATTTTTCTCTAGGGTTACTGAGGCTAATTCTAGAGATTTAGTCCAAATATTTTGGGCAACTGGGCACTCCCACCAAGTGTGTATGAAAGTACCTGTTGTTTGACAGGGTCTGTAGCAGCTAGGTATTTGGGGATTAAGTTTGTGAAGCTTATCTGGAGTAAGATAAACTCTATGTAGAACTTTTATTGTTGTTTCTAGTAAACTATAGTTGAGTAATCCATTTAGTAAGTTCGTACATATATTTTCCCATTTATGTGATTCCCTGTGCAAACCAGTGTCAGTTTCTCAATTTACCATGAGTTTGGTTTTAAATACTTCTGGGGGGATATTCATTATTGAATACAAAGATCCCAGATTCCTCTAGTTAGTGGGGCTTTTATTACAAATGAGGGATATCCGGCTAGTTTGTGGTTTACCCAAAGTTCGAATAGAGATAAAGATTAACAGCCTTATTAAATTGCGATTCGGACAATTGAATAGGGCTCTATATAAGCACAGAGCATATTTTTTTTACAGAAGTTTTTAATTAGTGAACTTCTATCCAAAAGCAAGGTCTTCACTAAGTAAAAACTTCTATAAAAAAATGTTCTGTGCTTATATAGAGCCCGTTAGAATTGGCCTAATCGCAATTTAATAAGTCTGAAAATGTCTAATTTTACAAAAATTTTAATGTTCTCTTAAAGGAATATTAAAATTAGCTCTGAGTTGGTCAAAACTTAGAATTTGGTTGTTTAATATCCACGTATCCAGTTTATCTAGTTAGTTCATTGCCCACCAATTTTTAGACGCTCTACTCTAAAATTATCCTAGATTGTTGGGGAAACTAGGGTGGGGGTTAAATTTGTTAATTAGGTTACTAAATTATATTTCGAATTAACCCAATTCTAATTGTTGGATGCTGGATCGTAATGAGGGATCCAGACAAGAGATTCCCATTTATGAGGTGACATTTTTTGAGTACCAAAATATTGTCCTGTGGATCCTATTTAGGAATCCTTGAACAACCAACCAAGGTTGTACAGAAACACCTTTTATGCAGCCTTTATTTTAATTATTATTGCCACATACTAATTTAAAAAAATTCAATCTTTATTTGTACATTTAAAATGTTGTTAAAAATGCAACGATTAAAAAAATCATGTTAAACCCAAGGGGCCTCATTCTATTATCGGCCGTAAATCGGCCGTAAGGCTGCGATTCCTTGCGGGGGTTCAGTTAACTCGCGATTCTATTATACGGCCCCGCAGGGATCTCCTCTTACGGCCGGCCGCATATCTTGGAACCGGCCGTAAGCTCTGAAATATAAAAACTGAAAAATAAATTCAAGCCTGCACTGTACAGCTCTGTAAATGCTAGGGATCATATTGGGGGACATGAGGATTAAAAGGAACCCACTCTCAAGCTTGCACATCTGCCCAAACCCGAGTTCAAATTAACTGTTTATTTTCCGGCTGCGGCGTGGGTGTGTCTGAGGTGCTCCAAGCACTCTGGACTTTTTACATGGATATTTTACGGATATTAAAAATATAATATTTTACGGATTTGAGTACAGGATAATTATGTGCTATTTTTTCTAACAACTAAAATCCCTTTATAGTCTTCTAAAAGTGCAGGATGGCTTTATTTGAGCTATTTTATGTGCTTAATTGGTGCTAGCGAGACCTCTTTCCTGCAAGTAAGCTGCGGCTCGCTTTTAGCCTTGCAGAGAGGTTTCCCGGAGGAATTGAATTGCAAAACTCTTGCGGCCGTTTAAGATCAAAGGATTTCCTCCGGCGCGAGCGGCCGCAAGAGATAGCAAGGCACCGGCCGCAAGCCTGCCGGAGCCTCCGGCCGTAAGGGAATAGAATAGCCGAATAGCTTGCGGCCGGTCCTTGCGGCCCCGCAACGGCTGCGGCCGCTAATAGAATGAGGCCCCATGGTGTTTAATCCTTTGGGTTTTTTGACGTCCAGCAAATTATTAGAGGTTTATTTAAGTTTTATTTTTGTTGTTATTATATTCTTTGCTTTGATCACAGCTTTTTTTATTTAATTACTTTATTATGCTCAAGTCAATAAAAGATTTGTTTTTTCAATTCAATTGTATTTGTGTATTTTTGTGTATGTTTCCTTAGTCAAATCCTTATCAGGTACCCTGGATTTTAATTTACATAAGATTAAATTTTTTTACATAAGATTAAGATAAGGTTTTATAATCCTTTTGTCTGTTGTATAGTTTTGTTTATTCATACAGCACTTCACTGGAGTATATGTTTTAAGTGCCTTTGCATTTCTTTTGTGTTAATCTTTTGTCCTGTTTATTTATGTTAATTCAGAATTCTATTTCTTAAAGTGCATTATAATTCAAGTTGTGTTATTCAAAAATTCTTATCTTAAAGTGCTTGTGCTATTTGACTTAGTGCTTATTTCTTCTTATATTACCCTTTTACCTCGTGACTGTTAGTCTGTCACAGTCACTACTTTACCTTATTCATTTATAGTGCTAATACTGTGCTATTTTTAAACAATGTATACACTCCTGATTATGCTGTTTCTTAAACTATATATTTCCTAAATGCTTCTGTCTATTGTTTTTTAGAAGGAGGTTGTGTCCTCCTTTTTCTTCAGTTTTTTTGCTTTAATTATGCTTTTACTCCTTTTTCCTTTTTCTTGCTTTTCTATTTCCTTATTTTTGTATATTACTCTATTGTTACTATATTGAGACTTTATGGTGAAGGAATTGGCTTTCTATCTTTCTTTTTAGTTAGTAGTGGACCTGGAGCTTTTGAGCTGTATCTATCATGCTCCACGCTATATTGGCGTGGTCTGCGCTGTGATCGCGCTTACTGATGACGTCACAATCTCCCGACGCGCGTTTCGTGAGGCTCTATCAGTCTCTCACTCATCAGGGGCACCTGATTTTCAAAAAATACTCATGTGGGTTAGTGTTTTATAGGAGAAAGGATATTTGTGCCGCTCTGAAGTACATTTTCAAGTTAGGGCATGATAATCCTCCCACTTTTTTGTTTCGGAAGGGGAGTGATCTGGCTATCCTCGTTTTTTTGTTGTTCCAGATGAATCTAAGCAGGTATTTTTGGAATTTGTCTAGCTCTCTACATCTTATAGGAATACCAAGTGACCAAAATATAATATACGTGGCAAAACATTAATTTTAATTGCATTTATACGGCCGGTTTAAGACAGGAAATATTTGTTCCATTTATTAATGTCCGCCATAAGGGTCTTTATCAAAGGTTTGTAGTTAGCATTGTACAAATCAGACAGGCCAAGGGTCACATTGATTCCTAAGTAATTTATTTGGTCTTTAGGCCAAGCAAATGGGTAGGTGTTCTTCAAGATATCTAGTGTTTGCTGGAGAATTAATCACCCGATTGCCTCTGTTTTTTCAAAATTGTCCCTAAGTCCTGAAATCTGCCCAAATAGGTCAAATATGTCCATCAGAGTGGGTATTAAGGTCACTAGGTCAGTCAGTGTGCAAAGGATGTTGTCGGAGAACAAACAACATTTCAGTTGCTGTAAACCAACTTGAACACCCTGTATTCGTGAAATGGATCAAATGGCCTGGGCCAGAGGTTTGATTGTCAGTGCAAATAGGAGAGGAGAAAGAGGGCTCCCTTGTCTTGTCCCTCTTTGTATGTTAATACAATCTCTATTTTCTCCTTGAAGTTTTAAATATGCCACTGGGCTTTTGTAGTATGTGTGTATAAAGATTTCTAAGATTTATAACATTTAATTTGATACCTATCCGGGACAAAACTTTGTGTAAATAATTCCACGACAAGGAATGAATGGCCTTTTCGAGGTCTAATGCCATTTAACAAAGGGGGATTTGGGTGGATTTTGCTAAATGACATTGTTTAATACTCTCCTCATTTTATACCCCACAAAGCCCACCTAATTCTTGTGTATCAATTTAGGGAGAAATTTAAAAAATCTATTTGCCATATGCTTTGCTAATGATTTAATGTCACCATTTAGTAATGATATCTTTACCTCTAGGGGGTCTCGCCATATTTGCCTGATTAAATTATGGTGGCATTTTCTCCCCTTGCAGAAAAGCATTGTAAAGTCTATTTAAGTATGGGGTTAATTTTTTGGTGAAGGGTTTATAGTAAATATCGGAGAAGCCATATGGATTCAGGAATTTACCCAGTTGCAAGTTGGCGATAGTATCAGTATAGATATTTCCTCTATAGTAGTGTTAGCATTTAGTTTGTCTAGGTCCTAATATGATATGGATGGAAGGTCATATTTGTTTAAAAAGGTGGATGTTTTAGAAGGAGATGAATAAACTTTCTAATAATGCACAGAGCATTTTTTTTTTTTTTACAGAAGCTTTTAGCTAGTAAACTTCTATCCAAAAGCAAGGTCTTCACTATCTAAAAACGTCTATAAAAAAATATGCTATGTGCTTATATAGAGCCCTATTCAATTGGCAAAATTGCAATTGAATGAGGCCCTTATTGTATCTTATTTTGACTTAAGTTTATTTGGCCCCCCTGAGTTCTGATTTGGTTTATTTGGTTTTGGTCTGTTTTGATCTAAGTTTTTCACCAACATGAGCGAGAATTTATTTGCTTGTTTAAAAAATTTGTGTTAGATAGAATATTGTCTAGTTCTAGTCTGGTTTTATCAATTTTTTGTTTAATTTCGACTGAGTATTTAGTTTCATTCTGTCTCTCTAAGATATGAAGTTCCTTTGTTTTTTTTCAAGATTATTTTTTTTTCTTTTTATTCTAATTAAGGATCCTCTAATGAATGTTTTATGTGCAAGCCATAGCCAACTGATGTTTGTTTCTGGTACCTAATTGATAGTGAAGTATAGTTCAGGGTTTACCATGAGTGATTCATTAAGGCTCCAGTTAAAGTGGGATTTGAGGTTTAAGCCCAGATCTATATTAATTATCACTGCTGCAAGGTCAGGGGCTGGGCATTTTCACTGGTAGATATATTTTTAAGTGCTACATTTATACAATAAATATACATTTTGTATAACTTCATTAGCAATATTTAGATACTTTAAGCTGAGCACAGGTTTCCGAGATAGACCCTTATCAAATCACTAACAGTGTGGAGTTTGAGTAGTTATTACGTCTCGCAATCAGATGTTTTACGTGAATACTCTTCTACTTTACTATTACTCTACCTTATAATAAAAGTTTAGAGGAATCAGATGATTATGTTTTTAAAACAAAAATAAAGAATACAATGTACAGGGTATAGAAAGCAAGGGAAGCACATATAATTCTGCCTCTATACAAATCTCTAGTGTGCCCTCATTTGGAATATGGAGAGCAATTTTGGGCACCACTTCATAAAAAGGACATTTTAGAGTTGGAAAAGTTACAGAGAAGGGCAACAAAACTAATAAGGAGAATGGAGGGGCTAAGTTATGATGAAAGACTAACCAAATTAAACTTAATTTCCCCAGAAAAAAGGCGTCTAAGAGGAGATATGATTACCTTATATAAATACATCCAGGGTCAGTATAAAGAGTTGTCAAGGGAGCTTTTTGTGCCAAGAGGTTTTCAACTAATGAGAGGACATCCTTTGAGGTTAGAAGTAAAACGATTCCACTTTAAAGAAAGAAAAGGGTTCTTCACAGTAATGGTGGTTAGTTTGTGGAATTTTCTACCAAAGGAGGTGGTGACATCGGTTTCTGTAGTTAACTGTAAAAAGGACTTGTATATATTTTTGAGTAAAAATGACATTTAGGAGTTTGATCACCAGTATCTGGGGTGAGGAATATTTTTTTTTCCCTTATGAGACGATTGGCAATGTTTCAATAGGATTTTTTTTTCTGTTTGCCTTCCTCTGGATCAATTAACAACTAATCCGCATTTTGCAGATCAGAGAAGATCTTAAAAGGTTGAATTTGATGGACTATAAGTCTTTTTTCAACCTAAAATACTATGCAACTATGTAAATGTCTGAAGCAGCATGTATTTATTTATATTTTTCTTTGTTCTTTTTGAATACCAATTAAATACAAATAAACATGTATCATAGACTTATATTTATTTAAGATGGATATTAGGGTGCCAAAGTGAATTAAGAGCCCGGCAAGAATGTCTGAAAAAATATTCTGACATCAAGTTTCTTCATAAGCATGTCATTTCCATTTACTAAGAAGCTGTGCTTTGAAGACATTTTATTAACACCAAGGGTGTTTTTAAGAGGAAAAAAAGTTCTCACCAGTATATGAAAATGAAATCACTTCTATATTATGATGGGGGTGAAACCTTATTTTAGCAAGATGTGGCCGTCACGTCTCATTACTGTTGGAATGAATTAAACTTCTATTATCCACTCTGCCTATGCAGCATATACTAATAAAGTAGAACAATTTTAATGTTTGAAACTCATGGTGTACTGGGATAATAATCATACATAGACTAGTTAAAAGTTTGCATTTTCAATGTCACAATAAAGTTAAATTGAACAGCCAGCATAAGGGTCATACAATAAGGTTAATTTGTTTATTTACTATTTAGAAATAATTAGAAATAAAATGAGAAAGCACTGCAGCTCTTAAAAGTTACATTTGAACTTTAGCTTTGCAGCCACAAAAATATCTGCTTTTCTTCACCTTATTATGTATTTAAAGGCTGTATGTAAATATGCCCAGTAGGCAAAAATACCAATCCATAAGACATTTTCAGAATGTCTCCTGAGCAGGTGTGCTCCCACCTGGACATCTAATGGTGGGATTGAATGCAATTGTGGCACATCATTGCTCACTGCAATTTAGGGCTTTACATGATCACATATATATTTGTCAGTGTGCGTCACGTTGCGATGTTGGTCACACTGAGAGCCTTGCAAAGCGTCGCGAGCCGTCGACTGCGAGCCTCGCAAATCGAGTTGAGTAGTTGAGGCACGCGGGACTTAGGCTGCAATGAGCAGCAAAGGCGCTCATTGCAGTGCGCGCGATGAGCGCTGCAGGTGCTAATAGCGAGGTCTGTGGGCCGCAACTGCAAGCCTCTTGAAGCGAGGTGAGCAGTTGAGGCACGGGGAACTTATGACCTTTAGGACTTAGGACCAAAACACGGACATGCACTGTGCCCCTCACAAAATTACGTCTTTAACAGCCGAACCACGGAACTGAAAGGACATGAAAAAAACAACAAATATGCCTCAAATTAACTTACATGCACACCACAGGGGGAGAGGCAGGGAGCCTGTGAGTCAGGTTGCAAGTTAATTTGATGCATATTTGCTGTTTTTTGACGATCGAAAATCAAGGCCCAAGGACGTAAAAGTAGCCCGAAGGACGTAAAAGTAGCCGGAAGGACATAAAAGAATAGCCCTACGCAGTAACACTTAACAACAGCCAGTAACACTTAATCCAACACACTGACATTTAACACAAGGCAGTAACACTTAACCCAAGCCACTAACACTTAACTCAAGGCAGAAACACAACCCAAGACAAGAGGGTATGGCAGTGAATGATAACTCCCATCCCCCAACATCTAACTACTTATGTGGTATTGGGGTCACTGATAACCCCATAACACCTAAATTCCTACCCATATCCCCAAAGGGGGTCCATAATGGTCATTAATCCTTCAATCTAGCCTGTAGGGGTCCCTAAAGAAAAACAAAAAATTTCCCCATCATGGATCCAGTGTGATCAGGTAACACCCATAATTCTCTCTTCAGTCCCAGTATGCTGATACATCCAATAGAGTTGGAAACTTAATTGCCCTTGAATTCACGTTTTCAGCCTATACTTGCATGATTGAAGACCCCGGTCCTCTCTTCAATTTCCATCACTGGGGCGCCATTAAAAAATCTCAACATTTTTTAAAATAAATCTATACTCAACCAACAGGAGATCCTTCTATGAGAAGCTCGCTGTGACAAGATGCATTTTAGCCTTTTATGCAGACTTTCTAGGCTTCTGATTGTCTTAAAAAAGCATATCAACATAAAGCAATTTACGTTCTAGCAACCCGATTAACATTAATCAACCAGAGAAAAACAGATTGAGTTAAAGATATTTGCATATTACATTTTCCCCGGTATAAATGAATCCATAAAGTATTATGCTGGCTACTCTCAGCTTCCATTCAATGTATATTACGAACAAAAGATATAGAGTATTTTCCAAAAGTTAACTAACCAATCACAACATTCCTTACTCACAAAATTAACTGCTAATTAACATTGCAGATCAATATCAAAAATACTCTCATCCTCCTTTTGCCTCCTAACAAATGGCTCCATACTCCTTTACATAAATAAACTACCAGTAACTCACATTCCTATGTGTTCCTATGACAAATCAAGACCTACAGTGGTCTAACAGCTATGTTATTCCTGCTATGAATGATGATTTGTTTCCGGACTATCCTCATGTGTGCAGATTAGTAAAGATAGACAATGAACATGTTGGACATATGGTCTACAAATGATGATATGGCCAAATTCCATTACCACCAATCATAAGTAATGCAAGGCAATGTCCACTCTGTATGATAGCAATATATAATAGTGTATTTTAAATTCAAATCAGTAAATATCTTAAAACTGCATTAGTTTGCTAATACAAATATAACAGAAGCCAAAACTTAACTTTTCAATCTCACCAAAAAAAAAACTAAGTTCCTGCTTTCATTAAAACATTATGTATTTACTATAAAAATATAGAAAGAATACATCATCCTGTAATTTATATATATAAAAAAAAATACACAAGTAACATTGTGATCTCATAATACATTACAATGGGGGTATAGATATTATGGTAGAAATATTATATTTCTAAATCTTATTAACCTTTACAGTACTTGTTTTTGAAAGAAACGAAAATGATATTGTTTTCTTTCACTTGTTCTTAAAAAGCTTGAAAAATTGACTATTCATTGTCCTAGGCTTTTTCTAAAGTAAATATTTACTGAAATGCTCAGCATTGTAGTAGCTCGGTTTGCTAATTAGTACTACTATCTGCATGTTTGTTTCTGTGGTAGCAAAACAATGTTTGTCATTGTTATCATGCACTTAGATCCCAACCCTTATGATTATGAAGCTCTATGTTGTATTAATTATTATACATTAGCCTAAAAAGATACATAAAGTATGCTAAATGTCTTAGGAATTATTTACTGGACAACAGCTAGTATAATGCATAGTCAGTTTTAAGACTCTTTAAGAAGAAAATTAACTTTTTGTAGTGACACAGTTCATTTAAGCCACTCAGTTTTAAATTTGTTGGAGTCATTTGTGCCTTTAAAATCTAAATTGTAGTGTGGACAGGCCCTCCATAAATATTTAAAGAGGCACCAGGTATGGGTGCCATCTCTCTCCCTAGCTATTCGCCCTAGGAGTAGAACCCCTGGTGCAATCAATCAGAGCAAACCCAATTATAAAAGGTTTGTCTGTGGGACACCATCGATATAAATACTGCTTATTCGTGGACGGCCTCCTCTGCACTCTCACTAACCCTGCCCACTCTGTCCCAGCCTAAATTAACCTCCTAGAGCGGTTAGACCATGTTTCAAGATTAAAACTGAACCTGGACAATACCGAAGCACCCCCATTTCATCTAACTCCAGAAGACAAAGAATTCCTCCAGACCAAATACAATTTCTCATGGCCCCAAACCCGCATAAAGTATCTGGGGATAAACATAAAACATAATCCAGGAAACCTATACAGTGCTAATTATAAACCTTCATTCTCTCTCAAAAGATCTAGTTAGTTGGTTAAAATTCCCAATATCTTGGTTAGGCAGAATTTAATGCACTTAAAATGAACCTGCTCCCAAGACTCCTCTACCTTTTTCGCACATTCCCTATATTGGTAATCTTGAGAGACCTGATGAGTCTTCAACAACAGTTCTTTAAATTTATCTGGCGACATAAGATTATCTGGTGACGAAGATAGCAAGAAAAAGTTTAATGAAACATAAAAAATGGGGTGGCCTTTCTTGCCCTAATCTCAAATTATGTCTCAAGGCGGCACACCTGGCTTCTGTCCTACTTGCCCACTCTACATCCCATTAGCCTGCTTGGGTCTTTATAGTGAATTATTTAATGTGGCAATACACCTGGGACAATATTATCTGGCAAGCTAACCCTCACACTCTTATAAGAAACCCAACAAACCTGAGGCTGCTGCAATTGGGCCCGCACCACATATGACATCTTGCTCATCTTCTCTTCTTGAACACCACTTTTTCCCAACCCTACATTCCCAGATGAACTTACTACCACCTCAAAAAAATGTTTACGGTCCAGAGGTCTCGACAGAGCAGGGGCTTGGCTCCTAGACGGGAAAATTATTTCATATGAACAGCCAAGAGATATTTCCGAAAGTTTAGTTCCCAAGAAATGGAGAGAAATTTGGAACAAGGCTGCAAAAGGCTCTCTGAATTAAAGCATTCTGGAGACTTCAATAAATGTCTTGAATAGGGCCTACATCACCCCGGAACAATTGTCCAAATGGAAGCCTTCCAAGAGCCCAAAATGTTTTAGGGGATGTCCCTTGATAGGTTCATTCACACATATCTGGTGGGAATGCCCGAAGGCTCAGCAACTCTGGTGGGACATCATGACTCTAGCCACTAGCTTATTTAATACTCAACTGACCCAGAGTATTGAAACATGCCTACTGGGAATTTCTCCACCCTCTCTATCATCCCAACAAATTTAACTGTTACACTTTACATTACTAGCGGCTAAAAACAATATCGCCAAAAAATGTAAATCTCAGGCACTAGATTTGGCACAAGTTAAGCAGAAACTAAACTATATAACACTAAATGAGAGGTTAACACATATCCTTTCAGACACTTTCGCATCCTTTTTACGAATATGGGGACCTTGTTTGAATTCCCAAGAGGGCATTTCCTTAGGATAACCCCCCAACACTTAGTGTAAGTTGTGCAATGAAGCTTGGAGGGACTGGCAGAGATCTGGGCCCTGGCTGGAGTTCGAGAGACACACAGAGAAGGTATGAAGTTAATACCTTTCAATATATATATACTTACGTGTAGAGATAGAGTTGTTAAGATGCTACTTCCTACTTACCTACCACCCCTGTTCCTTTATTTTTTAGAGTGACTTAATTTGTATGTTCTTTTAAAATATTCTTTCTTTTGTTACTATATTTACCAAAGGGTACACAGTAATGTATCTCTTCTTCTCTCAACACAAGCTCACCTCATAGAATAACCCACAAAAGCCCTAATTTTGCTAACATAGAAAAGAATAATCATTAACGAACATAGAAAAACTTGGAAAATAAGGGAGATGTAGAGTAAATGAGGTCACAGGACAGCTAACAGAAACAAAAGAAAACTGAACAAAACAAGAATGTTTCCTTTGTTTTTTAATAAAGCTTTATTCTCAACCCAAGTCAAGAACAGATTTTGTATTCACACAAAGATTTAGCATTATATGCAATGACTGCTTTATGCTAAATGAAACTGAAATGTTTATGTTATATGCTGATACTTCTTGCTGTAACAACTCTTTACTCACAATAAAACAATTTGAAGAAAAAAAAAGATATATGGCAGTGTCATGGATTATGGATGCATCTGATTGAGGAGAAAATATACATTAATACACTGTCTCTAACGTTTACAACATTTCTTCAGTTTTCTGAGTTGATTTTGAGAGTGAAGACTCCGGAAAATCCAAGATAAATTAGCATAAAATTCATATTTAGTTTTAGCCAATCAAAGTCAGCTGCAGTTTACATATCATTTGCTTCTGACATGTTCAGTACAACAGACCTCTGACATCACTTCCTATGGTACATCTTCTGGCTTTTTCATAGAAGAAACTTACTGCAGATTGTGTGTGTGTGTATTCCATCTCTCTATACAGCTGTACCAGTGGAGTGGTCCTATGAGATTGTTATATACATATATGAATAAGTAAGGGATAGGCTCCTTGCAGCTGTAATATGGGAGCCAAGTATTTGAAATAAAATGATGCCTGTTATCAATACTAAGAGAAGCCAGTGTTAGTATTTATCTACTTGTTCCCATGTCGCTAGAGCCAATAAGATGAAACAGGAAAAGGCTGCAAAGAATAGCATAGTCTTTGCGTATAAAAGGCAGTCATACTCACATACCAAACACAGATTGCAGTGCCAGGGTTCAGCCTCGGTTACTCCTTCGTATCTGAACAAAATAGAGCAAAAACACAGACAAAAACCTGATTATAATATCAGTCAACATATAGAGAATTTTCTTTTGAATTACCCTTCAGTGTCTTGGAAGGGGCTGATGGTGTTAGACAGAGCTACAGTGCCTTGCAAAAGTATTCACCCCCTTGGCATTTTTCGTGTTTTGTTGCCTCACAACCTGGAATTAACATGGATTGTTTGAGGATTTGCATCATTTAATTTATAGAACATGCCCACAAATTTTAAGATGTTTTTTTTTATTTTATTGTGAAGCAAACAACAAATAGGACACAATAACAGAAAAAGTCAATGTGCATAACTATTCACCCCCCTAAAGTCAATACTTTGTATAGCCACCTTTTGCGGCAATCACAGCTCCAAGTCGCTTTGGATAAGTCCAGTGGCGGCTGGTGACTTTTCAAGTTGGAGGGGCGACAGGGCGAAACATAACCACTCCCCCTTTTTCAAACCACACCCATTTTTATAACTCCTCCCCCTGACGTCAGAATGACCTTTATAAGCCCCGCCCAATGACCTTATGCTTGTAAAGCCCATTGAAATACATGATCTGCAATGCAGAAATGTCAAGAAGTAAAGTAACAATGTGTTAAATTCATTGGTATACAATATAGATTGAAAAAACTCATGTGACAAGACTACAGCAATATCATAATTGCACCTATACGTATTAACAGAAAAATTAAAGGAGTGACACCTACCATTAGTCGGCTCTTCTTCTCAGGGTATTCATGTTCATTAAGTTGACCAATGAGTAGAAACAAATCTGCAGCCACATAGGGTTTGCACCTGGGGTTGAAAGAAAACAAGCAAATCAATCATACCATTCAAGAACAAAACCATACTTAAAAAACATTAAACGACCAAGTGGAACCATATAGGCCCCAAACATACCTTAGAAGACCAAGTGTGACTATATAGGCCCCAAACATACCTTAGAAGACCAAGTGTGACTATATAGGCCCCAAACATACCTTAGAAGACCAAGTGGGACTATAGGCCCCAAACATACCTTAGAAGACCAAGTGTGACTATATAGGCCCCAAACATACCTTAGAAGACCAAGTGGGACTATATAGGCCCCAAACATACCTTAGAAGACCAAGTGTGACTATATAAGCCCCAAACATACCTTAGAAGACCAAGTGTGACCATAGGCCCCAAACATACCTTAGAAGACCAAGTGGAACTATATAGGCCCCAAACATACCTTAGAAGACCAAGTGTGACCATATAGGCCCCAAACATACCTTAGAAGACCAAGTGTGACTATATAAGCCCCAAACATACCTTAGAAGACCAAGTGTGACCATAGGCCCCAAACATACCTTAGAAGACCAAGTGGAACTATATAGGCCCCAAACATACCTTAGAAGACCAAGTGTGACCATATAGGCCTCAAACATACCTTAGAAGACCAAGTGTGACCATAGGCCCCAAACATACCTTAGAAGACCAAGTGGGACCATATAGGCCTCAAACATACCTTAGAAGACCAATCAGCACTGCATAGGCCCAAACCAGTGGATCTTGGGATTCAAGAAAACAACAACATTTCACTTCTGTTTAGACCACACAATAATCAATGTCAAACAAACACGTTGAATTAGCATATGGATAACCATATGAGCAGTAACGCCACGCCAAGGCTTCAACAATTGTTACTGACCATTCACACACCTTTCATAGCTCCTTCAATATGCACACCCACACACCATTCATACTTTACTTACCACTAGTTATTTTTGGTAGTGAGGTGGTGCCATTTCTGAGAACTTTACGTACCCTTGAAGGTGCCTCCAATTCCTTCAAACCAATGCATTTAACCGCTACAGGGCCATGGTGCTTTTTAATTACTTTTTTGATCCTCTTCAATGTGGAGAAGCATCTTTCTGGTTCTTTAGTAGTCTTCGTTGTTGTAAGCAGGATTCCTTATAGCTTCACTCACTCTGTTAGATTATGTAGATTAAATTGATGCTAAAGTTGCTGCAGAGCAACAGCACTTGTACAGACATGGAATTCTTGCTTCCTGTACACAAGTGACAGCTACCCTTGGAAGTGCCTCCAATTCCTTCAAACCACGCCAAGGCTTCAACAATTGTTACTGACCATGCACACACCTTTCATAGCTCCTTCCATATGCACACCCACACACCGTTCATACTTTACTTACCACTAGTTATGTTTGGTAGTGTGAGGTGGTGCTGCTTAACGCAGTTTATCTTTGCACACCTTGGGGGTATGCATTCTTCTTTGCTTCAATCACTTGTATTTTAATTTTGCACGGCGATCTTTCAAAGAACAAAACTTCTCAATGGTTTTTTCATTGAAGTGTGGGATCTCGGAAATCAGTTGCTTTTCCATTGAGAGCATCGCCAATGCATTCAACCGCTCCAGGGACATGGTGCTTCTTAAAAAGGTTTTTATCCTCTTCAATGTTGAGAAGCATCTTTCTGATTCTGCAGTAGTCATTGGTGTTGTAATCAGGATTCTTAATAATTTTACTGTCTCTGTGAAATCATTCTGCAGATTAAATTGATGGAAAAGTTTGTGCAGAGCAACAGCACTTGTACAAGTATGAAACTCTGTCTTCCCATACAGAAGTGACAGCTCAGTGCGTAATTGTTCCTTCTTCAGTATTGGATATGCTTGCACGGTGTCTTCCAGAGCTTGGGTTGGAAAGCAAGTGCCATGGGTTTTATACAAGTCACTTTGAACAAGTTTGGCACTGACTAGGTGATTTGAAAATGAAAATCGTTCTTTTGCATGAACCACCACTATGTCACATACCTCTCTTGAAAGTTGTCTCAAGGTTGAGATCTCCGCACTCCGTCTGTTGACTGTTAGATCGCTTGGCAAACTTGCTTCTATCTCTTCCACAGAATTACGGATTTTCTGGATGCTGGCGACAAAGTCTTCTGTGACTTTTTTGATATAAACAGTATCCGTGTCTCGCTTCTGAAGCTGACTATAGAGGATGTCTACATGTGGCATTATTAAATGAAATAATTTAAGGAAGTAAAGGAACTCCCTGTCTTCCAGCATTCCAATGAAACCTGCGGCTTCCCGTATAGATGTTGGACCAAAGTTTAGACATGCTTCAATTGTCTGGAAACACTCAAGTAGCGCATCTCTGTTCTCGTAGATCACGTTCACGGTCCTAACGTTGAAGTTCCATCGTGTCGGTGCACCTCTTGGAAGTCTTCTACCAACTACCTCATCCAGAACTCCAGTCCTTTTTGGAGAGCGTGAAAAAAAAGATGGTATGCCGCCTATGTTTGAAAAAAAAACTCTAACTCTTCCAATCCTTGAAACTGCTTTCTCCATTATTAGGTTCAGTTGGTGAGCATAGCAATGGACGTAGTGTGCGTTCGGGTACACGTCTTTTATTTTTCTTTGAACTCCTCCTTGATCTCCACGCATCACACTGGCACCATCATAGCTTTGAGCTATGAGTTTCTTCTTGTCTTCTGGCTCTGGGAGAACAGTATTCAGTGTTTCCAGCACAACAGCAGCAATGGAGTCTGCATCCGTTGATTTCATTTCCGTGAAGCCATCAAATCTTTCCACCACTTGATGCTTCTTGTCAATGTAGCGATAGACTACAACGCACTGTGTCCTAGCGGAAATATCGGTTGTTTCATCCGCTTGGATTGCCACAAACTGGGCTTCCTTAAGCTCTTGGTGAATCACTTCCTTTATAACTTCATGCATGCAGTCCAGTAGCTCATTCTGCACGGTTTTGGAAGTGCCCTTAAACACAGTTGCAGTCTTCAAATGCTGTTCCATTGCACTATCGATACTGCCAACCAAATCCACCAGGCCTCTAAACACTCCTGGATTTAGCGATGTTTCACTCTCGTCGTGTCCTCTTAATGCCAGTTCAAAGGCGCCACAAAAGCGAACACAATCAATTATCTTCGAAAGGATGTACCGGTTCTTAGCCACTTCTTCGTTGTGTTTTTGAATGCTGACTTGGTATCCTTGGTCCAGTTGAACAGCAATGTTCGCCTGTCCAAGCATCTCAAACTTGATCCTGTTATCCAAGTGAGCTTTAGAACTTTTGTGTTTTGCCAATTTGTCAGCAAGATGTTTGACGTCAGTCACTCCAGTTTTGGTCCAAGCAGCGTCACCACCAAATAGGATGCATGGGAAACAATATAAGGACTTCCTAGAAACGCTTCCAGAAAGCCAGTCGTTCTTCTTGTACCATTCAGTATTGAAATTACGGACATATTGCTTCCCTCTATCTCTTGCGATTTGCTGCAGATTTATCTCTGGTTGGTCAGCTCCTAACCGTTTTACTTCCACCTTCTCCTCATAGGTTAGGGTGGCGAAAGGCTTCACAAGTAGAGAGTCAATAGTATTCATTTCTGATATTGATACCAATAAAAGAAAGAGATCACGGTATATTAATTTATATTATGTCACAAAATTACTTAAAAATAACAGTGTGTTGATTTCATTGGTATACATTACAGATTGCAAACCCTCATGTGACAAGACTACATCACCATCAAATTTGCACCTATACACATGGACAGAAAATTAAAGGCAATGATACTCACCAACAGTTGACGCTCCTTCTCGGGGTATTCACGTCCAGTAAGTCAACCAACGAGTCCAAACAAATCTGCTTTCACAGATAGTTTGCACCTGGGGGGTGATAGAAAACAACAAAAAAAACATTAGAAATCTCAAGACCCAAACCGTAACTTTTAAAACCTTAAAAGTCCAAGTGTGACCATATACTCACCAACAGTTGACGCTCCTTCTCGGGGTATTCACGTCCAGTAAGTCAACCAACGAGTCCAAAGAAATCTGATTCCACAGATAGTTTGCACCTGGGAAGTTATAGAAAACAAAAAAAAAAACATTAGAACGTTTAAGACCCAAACCGTAACGTTTAAAACCTTAAAAGAGCAAGTGTGACCATATAGGCCCCAACCGTACCTTAAAAACCCTAAATAACAAATTGGGACCATATAGGCCCCAACCGTACCTTAAAAACCCTAAATAACAAATTGGGACCATATAGGCCCCAACCGCACCTTAAAAACCCTAAATAACAAATTGGGACCATATAGGCCCCAACCGTACCTTAAAAACCCTAAAAAACAAATTGGGACCATATAGGCCCCAACCGCACCTTAAAAACCCTAAATAACAAATTGGGACCATATAGGCCCCAACCGCACCTTAAAAACCCTAAATAACAAATTGGGACCATATAGGCCCCAACCGCACCTTAAAAACCTTAAATAACAAATTGGGACCATATAGGCCCCAACCGTACCTTAAAAACCCTAAATAACAAATTGGGACCATATAGGCCCCAACCGTACCTTAAAAACCCTAAATAACAAATTGGGACCATATAGGCCCCAACCGCACCTTAAAAACCCTAAATAACAAATTGGGACCATATAGGCCCCAACCGCACCTTAAAAACCTTAAATAACAAATTGGGACCATATAGGCCCCAACCGCACCTTAAAAACCTTAAATAACAAATTGGGACCATATAGGCCCCAACCGTACCTTAAAAACCCTAAATAACAAATTGGGACCATATAGGCCCCAACCGTACCTTAAAAACCCTAAATAACAAATTGGGACCATATAGGCCCCAACCGTACCTTAAAAACCCTAAATAACAAATTGGGACCATATAGGCCCCAACCGTACCTTAAAAACCTTAATAACAAATTGGGACCATATAGGCCCCAACCGTACCTTAAAAACCTTAATAACAAATTGGGACCATATAGGCCCCAACCGCACCTTAAAAACCTTAAATAACAAATTGGGACCATATAGGCCCCAACCGTACCTTAAAAACCCTAAATAACAAATTGGGACCATATAGGCCCCAACCGCACCTTAAAAACCTTAAATAACAAATTGGGACCATATAGGCCCCAACCGTACCTTAAAAACCTTTAATAACAAATTGGGACCATATAGGCCCCAACCGTACCTTAAAAACCCTAAATAACAAATTGGGACCATATAGGCCCCAACCGCACCTTAAAAACCTTAAATAACAAATTGGGACCATATAGGCCCCAACCGTACCTTAAAAACCTTAAATAACATATAGGCCCAAAAAAAAAAAATATATATATATATATATAAATATATATATATATATATATATATATATATATATATATATATATATATATAAAAATTGATATCAATATATCACAATAAATAAATATATATATATATATATATCAAATTGTTATATATATATATATATATATATATATATATATATATATATATATATATATTTATTTATTGTGATATTTTGATATTAATTTTTATATATATATATATATATATATATATATATATATATATATATATAAAAAATTACACATAAATATACATAAACATATACATACAACAATATATATTAATTGATATTTATTATTTGATTAATTGATGTTCTTTATTACATGGTATATTATATTGTTCATGCATTTCTATTACACTTTATTTGTTATACATATTACAGTGCTATTTTTTGGCTATACATGTTACAGGATATTATCCTGTAACATGTATATCACATAAAATAGCCCTGTAATATGTATAATACATACAGGGTCAAACAAGTTCACACTAACCTTTTTTACCCTTACAGGCTTCCATACCTGCTTGCTGATTTGCTAATTTTTTAAAGACTCTCATTGGTTGAAATCGATGTCAATCAAAAATTTCAGCCAATCAGAGTCCTTCAAAAATTAGTATATATAGCAGACCGTGGGAAAAAAACAATTAATCGCGGGAGGGGCTCCTTGTAGGTGGAGCTCTTTTTAGTGTGTTTTTTTTTTTTTTTTAGAGCGTCGTTTTTTTTTTTTTGGAGGCCTCTTTCAATGGGCCAGAATGGATGGATGGACAATGGCTTCAATCAAGATTGGATTATTTTTGATCATTGGCTTCAATCAACATGGATTATTTTATTTTTGATCATTGGCTTCAATCAACATGGATTATTTAATTTTTGATCATTGGCTTCAATCAACATGGATTATTTATTTTTCATCATGACTATATCCAGAGAGGACAGAAGGCCAACGCTGGAGGGGTCAATTTTACAGGTAAGTATGTGCTGTTGTTTATTTTATTTTTTATTAATGTTTGTTTAAAGCTGTTTATTTTTGTATACAATGTGTTGTGTTACTAACTGTACTAACAATGTGTGTATGTGCTGTTTATTTTATTTTTTATTAATGTTTGTTTAAAGCTGTTTATTTTTGTATTACTAACTGTACTAACAATGTGTTTGCTTACTGTGTGTTTAATTGTAATAATGTTGTTACTGTATTTTTTTTTTCACTTCCCTTATTTTTATTTTATCTTTAGAAGTGACATGCACATATACATGCCTGTTACTTCTAAAAATGGAATAAAAATAGGGGGGGGGGGGTAGGTAGTTGGTTAATGGTTCATCCAGGGTGGGGTCGGTCACGGTCAGGCGCCCATCGGTCGCCCATAGGCCACGACCAGGGGTGGCACAGGCCTCATGGGGGTGAACATCCACCCCCATGTGGCCTGGTCAACCCCGCTCACTGCCCGAATACCCGGGGTAGCATAGGCCGCATCGGGGTGGTGCCGGGGGCCCGGTGGTGATCGGGCCTCGGGGGTGGCATAGGGCGGCAACATGGAGGTCATCAGGGGTGGCACAGGCCTCATCAAGGGGGTGATCCGATCACCCCCATGTGGGCCTGTGCCACCCCGCTCACCACCCGACTACCCCGATCCCGTGATCGGTGTAATCCGGTGGTGGCATGATGGCATAGCTAGGCTAGCATAGGGCAGGCCTGATCGGGGGTGGCACAGGCCACATGGGGGTGATGGCTGGGGTCGTCGGTGGTAGTGGGTGGCTGGGTAGGTGGCACTGGCAGGCTAGGCAGGCATAGTGGGGGACTGGGGGTAACTGGTCACCCCTAACTTTTATTAGGGGCTACTAGGGGTTTTGGTTTGGCCAGGGGCAGGGGCAGGTGCAGGTGCCAGGCAGAGGCAGGTGTAGACTTACTGTGTTAGGCAGGCAGAGCAGATGAGTAGATTCAGCCAGGGAGGTCTCTCAGTCTCAGCGTGACCAGGGTCAGGAAACAGAAAGGGGGAAGGGACAGGGAACTGGTGGTTTTATTGACTGTATCAGTCAATCAAAATCAAACTCGAGGCTCTATTTGCTGGCGGGCGCTCAGGGCTAACGGTCTGGGTGGGTTTAGATTGATCACTTAGTAACTGGACAGCCTTCCATCATTGATTGGTCAATGATGGAAGACTGTCATTTATTAATTGATACATTTATGACCGCCCATGCATATCGTCACTGTGATGGTGGGCGGCATGCATTAACGGTCAGTGGGCCAGGCCAGGACTCATTGAAGAGAGAGCAGATGCAGAAGAGTCTAAAGGTTAGTGTACACAGTGTATAACTATTGTAATTTGATCACACAGGGTGCAGGCAGGGGGCGATAGATACACAGCATTAGTTAATGTAGCGCAAGGGTTATTTTAAAGTGACAGTGTCCCTTTTCTAACTTTAATTCATTTTAATACTATTTAGACTTGAAATGATAATGTAAACCTTATATTTATTTGTTTTTGGGTTATACTAATACATTGTTGTGTTTTTTTTATTGCAGGGTGAAGAAAATATTTGGGGGGGCGTTTGCCCTGACTCCCCAATGGACGGGCCGCCCCTGGATAAGTCTCTATGAGCTTGCCACATTTTACCACTGGGATTTTTGCCCATTCCTCCTTGCAAAACTGCTCCAGCTGCTTCAAGTTGGATGGTTTGCGTTGTGAACAGCAATCTTTAAATCTGACAACAGATTTTCTATTGGATTAAGGTCTGGGCTTTGACTAGGCCATTCCAACACATTTACATGTTTCCCCTTAAACCCCTCAAGTGTTGCTTTAGCAGTGTGTTTGGGGTCATTGTCCTGCTGGAAGGTGATTCTCCATCCTAGCCTCAAATCACGCACAGTGTGGTTCAGATTTTGCTCAAGAATATCCCTGTGTTTAGCACCATCCATCTTTCTCTCAACTCTGACCAGTTTCCCAGTCCCGGCTGCTGAAAAACATCCCCACAGCATAATGCTGCCACCACCATGTTTCACTGTGGGGATGGTGTTCTTTGGGTGATATGATGTGTTGGGTTTGCGCCAGACATAGCGTTTTCTTTGATGGCCGAAAAGTTAAATTTTAGTCTCATCAGACCAGAACACCTTCCTCCATACATTTTGGGAGTCTTCCATATGCCTTTTCGCAAACTCAAAATGTGCCATTTTGTTTTTTGCTGAAGGTAATGGCTTATTGTCGTCCTATGTACAGATACTCCAGTCTCTGCTGTTGAACTCTGCAGCTCCTCCAAGTTTACCTTAGGTCTCTGTGCTGCCTCTCTGATTAATGCCCCCCTTGCCCGGTCTGTGAGTTTTAGTGGGCGGCCGTCTCTTGGCAGGTTTGCTGTTGTGTCATGTTCTTTCCACTTGGTTATGGGGATCATCAAAGATTTGGATATTTTTTTTATAACCTAACCCTGACTTGTACTTCTCAACAACATTGTCCCTTACTTGTTTGGAGAGTTCCTTGGTCTTCATGACAGTGTTTGGTTAGTGGTGCCTCTTGCTAAGGTGTTGCAGCCTCTGGGGCCTTTAAAAAAAGGTGTGTATATGTAATGACAGATCATGTGACACTTAGATTGCACACAGGTGGACATCATGTCACTAATTATGTGACTTCTGAAGGTAATTGGTTGCACCACAGCTTTTTATGGGCTTCATAGCAAAGGGGGGGGAATACATACGCACATGCCAATTTTCTGTCTTTCTTTCTCATTTCACTTTACTAACTTAGACTATTGTGTTCTGATCCATCACATAAAATTCAGATTAACAAAACATTGAACTTAAGGCTGTAATGTAACAAAATAGGTAAAAAGTCAAGGAGGGTGAATACTTTTGCAAGGCACTGTAACTAATGCAAAAAGAAGTCAGCTGAGCAGAGGTCTTTGCAGATATATTCCTGTTCTCTCTCATCCCTCTCTCTTTCCCTCTCTCACCCAGAGCAGAGTCTTGCCAATCCAGCATTCGGGCATCGCTACTCACGTTAAAACGCGTGAGGAAGATAAGTGTAGGGTTTAAAGCTGCACTTGAATGAGGCAAAACGATTGGGTAGTATGAAGTTCCTAAGTAGGCACCTCTTGGGTGTTTGGATAACAAGATTTCAGTTTACTGCAAATAAATCTGTAAGTATATTGAATTTTTCAACCTAATGTTTTTATGTTACTCGTGTCTGTTAGATTAGAAACATTTAAAACCAAGGAAACTTCCATATACCTTTAAGTCTTATTTTCCATTGCAAAATTTTTACTGTATTGCTACAATGTTGCAAACTCTAAACTGGACAGGTGGAAGTGGATTTTTATGTTCAAGAGGAAGCTTCATATCAACAAAATGTAAAGAATATTAATTGGTAAGTAGAAAAATAGATTTTTTTTTACCAGTATATAGTCTTTCATCTTGAAGGTGTCCTTTTAACATTCCCTTTGATGTGCAATAAAGTTGAATAGAAGGAGGGTCTGCATCAAGTTTAACTGATTAAAGCCTTGCCTCTCAATTTAGTACTCTGAAGCAAAGTGGTTACAGTAGACAGTTCATTTACTATGACCTTCAATCGTACATTTTGTTGCCAAGTTTCTATTCTGTTAGCCATGATGAAGTTACTATGCGAAAAATAAATACATTTATCTCAGCAACTATGGCATGAAGTGCTGGCAGCATCGGTGTGGCAGAAAATACAATCAGTACAAATATTCATATAAATAGCAAAACCTTCCAAACTGCATTTATGCTCTCAGTTTGAACTTCAAAGGGTTTTGGAGATCTGGTTACTAATTTAAAGTGACACCGACACCCAATAAGGTGGTTTTGTTTTAAATACCACCATAAACTGTTTACCCATTATACTAGTCATTTTTATCTACGTGCCTGAGATATTCAGTATTGTTTGTGCATATATTTTTCTCCATATGTTAATTTGTATATCCATGGGCTTGATAAGTGTGGGAGATCATGAAATCATCATAAGTACTTTGCATCATCAGATAGAGTGTGGAAAAGCATATAAAAAAACACCTTCTTAAAATTGATGCTCAATATTTTTAGTTATGACTGTTTGAAGTCAGTGGTTTTCGGTTTCTTCTATAAGCTCCATATATACACCACTACTACACCAATGTGTGTCATAAACTGCCCCTATATATTTGTAGTTTGACCTTGGTGGTACTAGAAATCAAGTCTACATCATCACAGCCAGGCTTTTTAACCACTAGACGCAAACCAGTAAACCATTCTTGCGCATGTTTAATGTGCAGCTGTGAACATGATCAATAAGTCTAACCCGTAGTTACGGGTTTAGACGGAGCCAATGGCAAATTAGATCGTCATCATTATGTCACTTACGGGTCTCAACTACGAGTTACAATCGGACCCGCATTCCAGAATTAATGCAATATTAATAAATCAGTAAATGTTATATTCTACTCCATGCAAGTTCCATTATATGTATTAACACATTGATTGCTGGGATCGATTATAACGCGGAAATTAAACATAAAATAAACTATTTTATATTGCAGATTTGTGAGAATGCTGTGCTATTCATTTTAATACCTAACATCTTTTTTCCTTTAATTATAAGCTCAGTAGTGTGTGTATATTTGCATTTATAGTGCTACGGATAGGACTTTAACCCCCCTGCGGGTCCTCTCTAGTACCCGTTGGCTTTTTGGCTCCATTTGCGGGTTACGGGGTTGAACGCAGTGTATTCGTAGCAATTTAATAGTGATTTTCAAACGCAACAGTTACAGGCTTGACAGATCAAAGGATTTGCGGTCGCGGAGTTCAGATTTCGATATCCTGTAGGGTTTTTTCGCCCATAAACTGTAAGTCATTAGCGGATTGTTTTACGGGGCCAATTTAATAGCGTAAATCTTGCGGTCTACGTTACGGGCTATGGTTTTACATGTTGAGGGAATTTAATAGGGCTGTAAGTCACAAATTAGCACATTAAAGTAGCAAATTAGTATTCAGGAGTCATTAATTTGAATAATAATGTGACATAAACAATACTGAATGCTCAGCAATTATATACTTTAGAACAAAATACATACTGGCAATCACTTTTTGACATATGTTCCATAGTGAATAACCTAAAGAATATTTTGCATTATCAACTTTTATGTAATGGAAAAAAGCAAAGTCTGCAGGGCCCTCAATGACCTTTTTAAAAGGAACATTTACCACACTCAGTCAGCGTATATAATCATTCTCAAGGCCACTTGGGACTTAAATACAGTAGATAACTTATACTCAAGCAGAATATGAATTGCCATTTGGGAAGAGCGTTAAGCTAAGGCTTGCATGGTTTCACAGCTGAGACCTTTCAAGGCAGGCTTGGCCACTACATAAAGCAGCGTTGTTAGTTGGCGTTCCTTCTAATGCATCTTTTTTTTTTTTTACAATAAGTGTTCAATATTTTTCTAATAATATAACTAGCTACTCTAAAAATATTTTTATACCTAGCTAATTTTGTTTAAAATGGGCAGATTACATATTTATCACATTATTTCAAACACAATTACAATATTTAGTTATGGTATAAAATTAACTATTTAAGTATATAAGTAAATAATTTAAGGGGATTCTAAACTCACCATATGTGCTCTGCACCCTCACATAGAGGGAGCAAAAACATTTGAAAACTACTTTCCTTCTTAAAATTGCAACGAACATTATTGGGCTATGACTGTTTGAAGTCAGTGGTTTTCCTCTACATCAATACTGCCTTTGTATCCTATGAGCTGCATATTAACAACACTACTACCCCAATATTTATCATAAATAATGAATACAGAGACAGCTGGTCTCCGATTGCAATGCTATTAAATTCTTCAAGGCCGCAAGTTACTGTCCCAAAGCCGAGACCGTAAACCATGCACTGGTTCGGAGAAGTTAAGGGTAGGAACACGATCAATCAAGCAAGCCCGTCAAATCCTATTTGAAATCAGCCAATAGAAACAGAGACTGTCATTATTACGGCAGTAAAACATGGAGGTTACATGTCAATCTATTAGCTTTGGGGGCCCGATATGCGTTCAGACTCGCAAACCCAACATTTACAGAATTATGAAAATGAATACAAATACTGTTCTAGTCCATATGGGTGGCCTGATATGTATTAACTCATTGATACCTGTGATAGATTTAACCCCGAAATGAAACATAAACAATAAAGTTTATTTCCTTCCAATTTGCGGGCTTGAGACTGTTGTGCAATTAATTATAATGTCTATCATTGCTTTGCAGTATTCATTTTATATTTGCATTTACAGTGCTACGAATAGGTGTTTAACCCCCTTGCGGGTCCTCCCTAGCACCCGTAGGATTTTCTCCCTCCTTTTCCGTTTACTGGTGTGAAAACATTTACGGCTTGGGGAAATTGAGCAATTGAATAACGATTTGTGATTTTAGCCTTGCAGCTGTGACAGATCAAAGGCTTCTGGAGGCTGTAAGCTACGAGTTTAACCATTGCAGAGTTTTCTAGGCCGTAACTCGGAAGCCGTTCGAAGCTTACGAAAAGACGTCAATTGAATAGCAAAGTAGCTTGTAACGTCACTTATGGGGCTCCGGATTTCCTGAAAACTCAATTGAATGGAAGCCCAGGTCAATATCATCACAGTCCAACTTCTTAACCACTAGGTAATTTAGATGTGGTAAACCACTTAATATTGGAGAACTTATTCCTTCACCTATAAAACTGATCCTTACTAGTTCATTATGTATTTTTAGGATACAAAGGCAGTTTCAGGGCTGCAGAATACATCAGACTTTAAACAGTTATGCTAGCTGCAATTTTAAGAAGGAAGTCTATTTTTAAAGTTAAAAATAACCTTGACGTCAGTAGCTTGTAGGAGAGGTTTAAGAAAACAGTAACAAATCAAGAGACTGTGAACCAACAATAATCTGTGTAGGGTTAGGATAAGTGAATAGAGGTCCTGGCTAAGTAGTTAATTGGCATCATGGAATATTGCGTGTGTATATGAACAGAAATATATGTATGCAGTGACAACTCTGACCTGATCATTTCTGACTTACATACTGTAAGTATCCATGGGTAGGGGCTATTACTGCCCAGGGCCACCTGCTATAGACTACAGGTTAACTACCCACAAGGACTGTTGGGTTCTTGGAAATCTCGGCATCAGCACCCATATTTGGCTTCTGTATCAGTCAGGGTCTTTCCATCAGGGATCAGCACTTCCAGGAGTCCCAGTAACCTTCCTGTGGTAGTGACCAGAACAGGTTACTTGTAGGGTGGAGATAGGATCAGAACTGTAGCTATCCAGGGATAAATAAGAGACATACCATTTTCTCTGTCTCAGAAGTAAACTGTTTTATTTTTGAAACGTCACCTTGATAGCCGGCACTTGAGAACAATAGGTCTACTTTCTAATACACATCCCATCACATCCTACATATCCTGTCTAGCATATCAGAGATGTACTTAGCTTATCTGTCAAACAACTGGATAAAGCAGATTACAATACAATGGAGTGGCTGGAGCCAAGTCCTCTGTCCTTTAATGGGCTAAGATCCAGGAACTGGAAAAGGGGTCTGTGAGAGAGGTCATAGAAATGGCAGAGACAAGACGAAGAGCACAGAGCACAAACAAGAGATTTTTTCGAAGCACAGAAAGTACAGCAAGTGAGGTCTGCAGCAAACACTGTAGTTCCAGATTCAAGTGGAAGTATGAATTCTAATTGCTTCCTAAAGAAAATGACAAGTAATTATGATGTAGAAACATACCTCCTGAATTTTGAGAGAATTGCCACTAGGGAAGGTTGGCCTAAAAAGCACTGGGCAACACTGCTTGGCCCTTATCTGTATGGAGAAGCGTAGAAAGCATATTGTGTTTTGCCTGAAAAAAAGGCAACTACTTATTGTACCCTGAAAGAAGAGATCCTTAACAGAGTAGGAGTGAAAAGAGTACGGAGATTGCATCCTTGTTATCCAAGGAGTTAGACACCAAAAGTTTTCAGTGACCCAGCAATAAAAAAAGACAAATAATAATTAGAAATAATCAGAAAACAATAAAATATCATCTTTAAATTAGCATTTAAGTGTTCTTTCTTAAGTATGCTTTCATTCAAAATATTCCCTGGGACACTGTCACTAAGATAACCCCTTGTATGCCTTAACTGCTGTGTGCTATACATTGTAACTAGCTTCCCTGCACTGTGTGATCATATTACACTAACCTGACAATGTGAGAGCGAGTCATGACCCTTAATGAATGCCGCCCAGCCACCAGGGAGAAGCTATGCATGGGCAGTGAAAATGTATCAATTTCAATGACTGACAGCCTTTCAGCATCATCCAATCAATGCTGAGAGGCTGTCTAGTTTCCAAATCTGCCCCCCCTAAGCCAGCCCCCTCTGTTTCCCGCTCCTGGTGCTAAAAAACCCATCTACAAGTGAGTAGAAACACTGCCCTCAGTGCCCTGCCTTGCCCAGCCAAAGCCCCTAGTCCCCCTAATAAAAAAAGGGTCCCCAGTTACCCCACTATGCCTACCTGTCACCCACCCACCCACCTAGGCCAACAATGCCTGTGCCACCCCCCGATCACCCCCATGGGGCCTGTGCCACCCCCGATCACCCCCACCTTGGCACCTTAACCTACCTAACTAGTACCAAGCCACCTACCTACCACCCTGACCCAGTGACCCTACCCTGACCCAACTACCAAGTTGGTAGTTGGGTCACTTAGTCAGGGTGGTAGGTAGGTGGCTTGGTAGTACCAAGCCAAGCCACCTACCTACCACCCTGACCCAGTGACCCCACCCTGATTCAACTACCAAGCAACCTACCTATCACCCTGACTAAGTGACCCTACCCTGACCCAACTACCAACTTGGTAGTTGGGTCAGGGTGGAATCACTGGGTCAGGGTAGTAGGTAGGTGGCTTGGTAGTACCAAGCCAAGCCACCTACCTACCACCCTGACCCAGTGACCCCATCCTGACCCTACTACCAAGCCACCTACCTACCACCCTGACTAAGTGACCCAACTACCAACTTGGTAGTTGGGTCAGGGTGGGGTCACTGGGTCAGGGTGGTAGGTAGGTGGCTTGGTAGTACCAAGCCAAGCCACCTACCTACCACCCTGACCCAGTGACCCCACCCTGACCCAACTACCAAGCCACCTACAAATCAATTAAAAACACAACACAACCCCCTCCCCCCCCCCCCTATTTTTATTCCATTTTTCAAAGTAACAGGCAATGTATCTTTAACATTGCACTTAAAAAAAAAAGGATACATTGCCTGTCACTTTTACAGATAATATAAAAATAAGGGAAGGGGAAAAAAATTAAGTAAACAACAGCACATACTTACCTTTCAAATTGACCCCTCCAGCGGTGGCCTTCTGCCCTGGATAGTCGGGCATTCCAATCCATGTTGATTGAAGCCCATGTCCTCCAATTTTGATAGAAGCCCTTGTCCTCATCTTGATTAAAGCCATTGTCCATCCTTTCTGGCCCATTGCAATAGGCCTCCACCTAAAAAACCTGACGCTCTAAAAAAAAAAAAAAACTTTCTAATGAAGCTCTTCCTTCAAGGAGCTCCCCCGGCGACTAATTGATTTTTTCCCACGCTCCTCCTTTTATTCTAATTTTTGAAGGACTCTGATTGGTTGAAATTTTGATTGACATTGATTTCAACCAATCGGAGTCTTTTCAAAAATTAGAAAAGCAGGTAAGGAGGCCTGGAAGGGCAAAAAAGGTTAGTGTGAACTTGTGACCCTGTAATATGTATTATACATATTACAGGGCTATTTATGTGCTATGCATGTTACAGGATAATATCCTGTAACATGTATAGCACATAAA